>JAHWFO010070582.1:765115-792650 GCA_023313115.1 Rhysida immarginata | reverse complement strand
TTGTGTTGTAAAGTCTCTACCAATTTTATAGTTATTTTAAATAAAAACATTACAAAATAAGATTCTTGGATACATTGTTTTCCTTATACAGACATAAACATGTGATTGCATTGCTATACAAATATATGCACTTCTTTATTTTTGGTCAGATGAATATTCAAATACATGTATACGAAATGATGTTTCGACTTACGTTACACTTTCCGGGAACTAATTAGTGACGTAAATCGGGGTCTTACTGTATCTGGATAAAAGGTAATGGGACATCTGGATGTCCAAGAAAGAACTATAGCACTTCTGATTTTTCTTAGATATTAAATATCCTTTGGATATCCCCTGGAGGAAAATGTGTTGTATGGTATGCAGATGAGACCTATTTATTGTGAGGGATGATACATTTTTCCATCCCTCATAATACCAAGATAGTTTACTTCAATGATATGATACTTTGTTTAAGCTTGGTAAAAAAGATCTCCATACTTCGCTCTTCTTATACTTTATCTCGTTTAATTTGGATCGCTATTATAACAAGAAGTTGCTGTTTATTTAGTTTGATAATTAATAACGTGAGATTGTGTTTCTTGTATCAATTTACATACATAGCAATCACTGAAGTTGGGGTCAGAAAAGTTGATGTCAGCAAGCTCAACCTCCTCCTCCTCTTTCTTATCATCCTTTTCTTTTTTAAAAAAATTCCCTATAGGTTTCCCTCTTGTTTCCTTAAAGGAACCCAGAAGCTCAATCCATCGCCTCCCTTCACCTCCGTTATCTGTCTTTTCCTCGACTGTCACGTGATCACAAGACTTACAGCTGCAACACATGGGGACCACCTTCTTCGCTCGGGTTATTTAATCCACTGGAGTTGCCTTCATTCATTCTCAACTTAAAAACGTTTCAAAAACAAATCCGATCCGACTATTACACGATGGACGGGAAGAACGTCGTTGTCTTCAGCTTCGCCGTCGTTCGTCATAAAATATTATTAAACTGATTTCTATTATACAATTGCCAATGGAAATATATTATAAATATATAATGGTAATTAATTTATTAAATAATATTAATCATAAAGTTAATAGTCCCATTGCTTATCAGTAGTTAATTTAATTGAAATGTATCGAAGAATACATTTAGTTACGAAGGGAAAGGAGGCTTCTTATTATGTAAATATTTGTACGTGGCTATAATCATATATGAGTGAATATAAAAGTAAGTATACAATTTGTTAAAAAAAGAGATCTTTGTATCTAGAAATATCTCTTGAGTAAGATTTATTAAAAGCAATGAGGCATTAAGTCTTTTGGACATGAATAATCAAAGAAAATAAAAGAAATTTCAATTTTTACATCAACCCTATTTTTCTTTATTTTTTTAAGAGCATAACTGTTTGTTTCTGTCATGTATGAAAAATGAAGCCTAAATGCGTTATTTTTATTTTTTTTCTCCTCCTTCTCTCCCCGCCAATGCATTTTTTCATCGCCTCCATTATTATGATTAAAACAAAAGCGTCGGCAAAGCAGGCGATTACAACAGTCCTTCCACCCCCGGAATTTTTTTACGAACCCAAAGGGAAAAGAGATTTGTTTTCAAGCATCATCTACGAGCACTCATCGTTCGTGGGTCCCTCTGAGGAATTAAAAAAAACCTTCACGACATCTTCTTCCTGAAAAAAAAAATGAAGAGAAACAAAGACGAAGCTCCCCTTCACTTTGCAGTAAAGGAGTTCGTAGACGTTCGATAGTTTGGCTTTTAAAGGTCAACATTTTTTTTAAATTCTAAATTTAGATCGTAATTACCTTAAAAATTACATAGAGATATAAGTGTATTTATGCCAGTATTGATTTATAAATATCGAATATTTCTCACGATTCAAATTTCCAAGAATGATCTCATTTGATCAAAATTGCTTAAGCAAACGAAAATTATTGTTTATCATATTACATAACGATATTTTCTTATAAAAATGGAATATAGTATTTGTTAAGGTCTAACTCTATGCTTCCATGCAATTTTATTCAATTTGAAAATCAAATTTATTAGTAGCATTGCAAAATTTGCCCATTACGTATCATAGTAACATAGTCTGCTGCCGAGGCCAACGAGAAAGACAGGCCCTGGTGCAGAATAATCAACTGATTCTCTTAGTGCTAGTAACAATGTAACCTTCATTGTTTCCATCTTGGATTTTAACAATCAGCAATTTTTAGCCACGCCTATCAACAATCCATAAACAATGCTTTAAACAATAGTCTTTACGTAAGAATCCATTGTTTATGAACACAAGAAATGTTTCGCCCTAAGATCGAAGCCGTTATCGACTGCTTGCTTTGTGAGCAGTTTTCTTCCGTAGATGCGCATCAAGAAATAATGAAGAAAATCCATTTTCTTCCATTTTACCACTTTTCAAACGCAATTTTAATAATGAAATAGAAGTAAGAATTTCGCATTCGCCTTATGTAACTAGAAATTAAAAAATATTTTGTTTATATATTTTCACTAAAATAACTTGCGTGTAAAAAAAATTACACCTCTAATAGCGAAAATTCAAGAAAACCGTATAAAAGCAACATATAAGTCGCATTCGCAGTATAAATCGCACTATATAGTATGACGAATTAAAATCTAGGCCATTCTACGATTTATTTCCAAGAAATAATCCTTTAATTTCCATAATTCCTAAATAAACATGATTAATAATGAATGATAAACTCTCTGTAATCTTTAGCTGCAATGTTTCGGGTTTTCTTAGTAGCGATTCAAAATGGCCATTCAGTTGCGAAGTTGGCCAGCACAGTAGTTTGGAGACACTTTTTCTGCGTGATATCCTAATAATAAAATAAATTCAAAAAAGGAAGATAAATTACTGACTCATTAACTAGAGGTGACTTAGTAATAAAATGCAAAACATGAACACGAGTAATGTTAATCATGAGATTGTACACTTCTACCAGGTCGGCTACTAATCGATTTTTATAAGGATGTCGAGACAAAAAGGCTTGAATTCTCATTTAAAATTTTAAGTAAGTCGCATTCGCTGTATTAGTCGCAAAAGTGCTGAAGCAATAATTTTAGAAAAAAGTCCGACTTATAATCCTGAAAATACGGTAAATAATAAAATATTTTTTCTGTGCGACTAGTTGATTCTCTGATTTGTTGTTTTTCTGTTGTCTAATAAGTAAATTTCAATAATTAATTAAATTAGTTAAAAAAAAAATGGAATACATACATAGCTCCTGACACTGTTTGTGCGATAAGCTACTTATAGTTATGATTAACAAATGGATTAATTTGTTTAATCGGAAATAATTTTGTATTCTCTTCAATAATTTAAACTCTTTTTTTTTCCTTTCTAGACAACTGTTTCGATAGAATTCAAAAATTTTTTCATCAAATGATTTTTCATGAAATACAGGATTTCCATTAGAAAATTGTCAAAAGTAAAAGGCTACTCATCCGAGTTTAATCGCTAGAAACGCTAACTATACAAAAATTTCAAAATAGTATACAGATAATTTGTTACCAGTTGAAAAGATTGAAGCCTAAGTCAAATTTTTGGCGGGGTTAAGGAGCCGACCTTCTGCTGGAAGAATTTTTAATGCATTCTTAATGGCGGCTGTTACTCGAGTTTTTTGCTCCTCCAGATTTGCCGGAAAGGGGGCACAAAATACTGTTTTACGTATCCAAACAAGAAGAAGTCGCAAAAAGTAAGATCTGGGGAACTAGGTGGCCACAATAAGGCTTTGTGTTGTGCGTTCGCCATCTTGACAGTAACTGATGGGACCTCTCTACGTCTTCCAGATGCGCTCTTGAGACCTCTACAGGCATTGAACAAAAACTTGACGTTCCCCTCTTTCAAATGGTGTGTGGTTCATTGACCTGCGACCAACCATTACCGAGCTATTTACGATTGAAATGTGATGAACCTTTATGTTACACCCTGCATTGTCTCTCTCGTTAGTGTATTTTCAGAAAACTGATGGTCACAACGTTTTAAATAACCAAATACTACGTGTTTGTAAAGTTACGAAAGGTGTTCAAACAATTCAACTGGCCAACTGTTGACCTTGAGCAGCAATGCATGTCTCACAGCGTCTTGTCATTGAATTTCTGACACGCCAAAAATCTGGGTACCATTTTATTGGCAAATACATTCAAAATAAGGCCCTCTACCACTCCTAAAAGTTGGTACACAGAGTTCGTAAATACCCGGTAGAAGTATGCTTTAGCATTCTTCAGCATTCGCAAAAGAGTACGTCGGACTCTCCGACATCATTCGAGGTCATTATTGCAACTTTTTGTTCGCACTTTTGCACATCATATAAAGTGGATCGAAGACACTGATTTCATAAATTCACTTTTAGTAATGTAGCACTTTAAGATAATTCCTGTAGACATTCCTGCTTTTCGGTATGCTGGATAACGGGGTCAAAGCTTCTGTTACATTTATGTTACCACAAAAGTGAAGGAGTGCACAATAGGAGCTGAAAGCACAATAAAATAGGGGTATCCGTGTAATTTTGAAGGTTCGGTTAGATAACCTTTGGGGAAATTTTCATGCGAGCTTCATAGATGTCCATTAAGAATTACTTTGGTAAAAGCCAATGTAAACGTTACTGAGAAACCGTATCCAATTCAGCTTTTTCTTATCATATTCGTGTTCAGCATGAACTTTTTGAAATTTTGTTGCCCAGCGTCTTCTGATCCAAATTACGTATTAACAAATTTGAAATCATATTTTAAAAAAGACCATGACAATAATTGTGGTGCTATCATTGTTTTTACAGTTATGAAAATGGTAGTTGTTAGATGGAGATACAACCATAACGCATTAGCGTAGTTCAGTTAAAAATAGTTAACATCTTTTGACGTTAAATGTAAGTCCTAGTCACTTAAAGCAAAGTGACTAAATTTTAAGCCATCTAAATTTACGTATGATAAAATATCCGTTAAAACTAGTAACCCATCTAATTCGAGTAATGTATACAATTTGTATAAAGATGGAGCCAATATAAGGCGCCTATGAGGAAGTGGAGTAACCATAGCCAAACACTTCATTAACTCTTCTCATCGCTTCAATCGCTTTCATTATCTGTTTTTTGTTGTTTTTTTTAATAAACATGAAAAAAAATGAGAGAAGTGTATCGGAAGTATCGATGAGCCGGGCGTTGCTTTTCACTCGTCTTACTTGTGTCGGGTGATATTTCCGGCGTATTCGGGGGTCAGGGGTTCACGGGGGAGGTCGGGTGTCTCGCGTGCGTTCTCATCCCCTGCGGTGACAGCACTTAATTGGAAAATCTTGGACTGCGACAGCATGACATGCACCGCCGTCGGATCAGGTTGCCGTTCTATATTTACAAAGCGACCCGCGCCACTGTCAACTCAGCTCCACCATCCCTTCATTACCCCTCCCTTTCCCTCTCCGTGTTTCCATTTCTTGAGAACTCCTTTTTCTAACGAAAGGCAAAAGGGAGGGGAAAAAAGGTGGTGGGGGAGTTGTATCAATATCGGTTCCAAAGTTGTGACATTTAGAAGACAGACGTTCACCATAAATACAATGAAATAGACACACACGGGGACATTTTCAATGAACATCAAGTTATTTTCATTGGCCAGCAGCCGGAAGTGTTCTGAAAAGAGAAAATGGGAAGGTTGAAATTTGCAACAATAGCAAGTCTGGCATTTTGATGCTTAATTTACTGGTAAGTAAATAAGGCACAAACAAATAATTAAATGAAAACAAGAAATATATTTAGTGCTTTAAATGGAAAAAAAAACGTTAAAATGCAAACATTAGCATTTATAAGAAAATTAATTTTAGAATAAATGTGTTGGCGAATAATCAGGCTAATAAAAATTCGCATCCAATGTAATTTTAAGTACAGGAAGGACCAAAAATAACTTATTCACGTTGAGAGCTGAAAACGGGTTTATTAAGACTTTACAATAATAAACTCATGACTATGTTCATTATTATTTTTCACATGTAAAAAATTCATATAACATTTTTTTTACTGCATTTAGCCCACCTGTGAGGAAATTCACTCTTTTACAGTATTCATATTTGATAAGAAACAAAATCTTGAGCTGTGACGCATTAGTAGTTATAAATTTCAACTAAAGCTCCTAATTAACAGTAGAAATTCATATAGATCATTTGATTCCTTCCACATTTCCATATATTTTATTGCTGAAAGTTCGCTTAAAATACAAAACGATTTGCCAAGCAATACAAGCTGCTTGCACAATAGTATAATTGTTAGTGTAACATAGTCAATCAACAAACCATAATTAGTAGACTGTGTACTTTTAGGGCCAAATCATTGTCTACTTTCTCAGCTAAAATTTCCCAACTGACAAGGAGATTCCACGTACTCGGACTCACCGATTTTGATCAAAAAAATTCTACGAGTAGCGTCCACCAAATTAAACACCCATTCGTTGCACTTCTCAAAATTTTCCGAAAAAAAATTCATAAAGTTTAACATTGACTGTACTTTTTAAATGCCTGAATTGTAGCATGAATATGTATTTTGCAGGTACAGGTTCAAATCCCTTCTTCGGTAAAAAAGCTTTTTCCCTCCCTAAGTTTATTTTAACATGTACTAGATCATTGGTGCCCAACCTACGGCCCGCGGGCCAAATCCGGCCCGTGAAGCTCACTCATGTGGCCCGCCTTTATATTCTAAGAATCAGATGCAGACTTCTCATTAATAAAATGCAACAATTCGGTAACTATAAAATTTTAAATATTTGTTTTGCTTATGTTCTGGCCCGCGAAATTTATTTCAGTATGAGGGCGGCCCTCGGATAAAAAAAAGATTGGGCACCGCTGTACTAGATGATATACCCGGGCTGTTGCTCGGGCTGTTTGTTTGATGAAATTTTGCAAAATCTGAATTTGAATATAAATAAGAACATATAAAAAAATCTTTAATGATATGTATATTCACTTTGGAAAAACGAAAAGAATTCTTTAAAATGGTCGCACTGGAATTTTATGTCCAATTGGGTTTGCCCAGGAACATTTGACATTGCATCCTTAACAAAGAGAAACATTATCTATAACTTTTCTAAAAGAAGTACTACATTACAAAAAAACATATGAAAAAAAATAAATTTTCTCCAATTATTATCTCATTAGGGAAAGTACCTTCACTTTTCACCACAAGCTTGAGAAGTTGTATTCTCTTATTTGTTTTAGAATAATTTCATATATCTCTCTCTAAAGATTTTAATAAAAAATATAATGATTTTTATTTATTTATTACTTTTTATAACTATCCTTCTTAAAACGTGAGTCATTAAGGCAAGCAACAATGTAACCTTTATTGTTTCCAAACGAAAAAATACTGATTGCTAAAGTCCAAGATAGAAACAATGAAGATTAGAACAATTGTTTCAGATCCTAGACCAATCAGAAAGCCGAATGCCAGCCACACACATCTCAGTTTTATATTCATTTACTAAATATATTTCCGATTTTCCAATTTGCTATCATTATTTTTTTTAAAAAGTTTATTTATCCAAATGTATTTTTTTTTATAAATTTTGAAATTTTTGAGATGACATTTAACTGATACGAAGATTAAATAATTATTGCACCATGTACATATTATTTAATATAATTCTTCATATTAGTATCTAGAGTTCATAAGTGATGGAGAAAAGTGTCCTTCATTAACATTTTTAACTAGCACATAAGACACTAAATTACAATTTCCTAGGAATAGAAGTTTGTTATGAACGAAATTAACTATTATCTCTGTCTTTACCTAGACAAGAATTAGAACGTGTTTCTATAAGGGGATCTATTTTAACAGACCGCGTGGTATATTCAATATTTACCCCCTTTTTTTTTTATCAAAATCTGCGAGTCCGAGTACGTGGACTCTCCTTGAGTGTTCAGCAACAGTACATTGACATTGTTGTAACCAAGTTCCTCATCTTAACAATGTAGCTTCATTGTTGCTAAAGACTTAGTTGAGAAGACTCACTTAAGAAACTAGATAATGAACTGGCCCTTAGTTTTATTATTAACCTCCCCCCCCCCCCCCATGTTGGAACAGTTTGTTTCAGCTTAGGGTCTAAACTGGGCTGCATTTCTTAGCTATGATTTTAATTGGCCTGATTTATGGATTGCATTTTTATATAGATTATAGTTGTACAGTATATGGAGTGCAGTGTTTTATCCAGTTTATTATTGGTTTTTATTTTACTTACCCTTGACCAAACGTGTGAATATGTACTAACAATTCATTTCATCTTCGCACTGCTAATCTAGTTAATATACCGGGTGTCCAAAAAGTCTGGTAACATGGCAGATATCTCAAAGCTGCCAGGTAGGCGAGATGTTATGAGTGTATTTTATAGGTAATAGGGCGGGGGGAATTTATCGCCGCACTCAAATTTGACTTTGATCCCCAAATTTCAGGTCATCCATTTGCTAACTCGAAAACTGTTAAAAATAGAGAAAAATTTCCAATCGCTATCCTGTAGAGCAACACCACATTAGTCTAAAAACAATATTTACTCAGCCGGCCAGGTGGCCGAGAGGACTAGGGCGTAGGCTTTCTAGTTCTCGACTCCGCCTGGCCGTGGGTTCGAATTCCGCCGTGGGCATGGATGTTTGTGTTTGTCCTGGGTTGCGTACAGACATAACTTGTGTAAAAGGCGCAAAATGACCTCAGTAGTCGACGCCTAAATTTCTAGAACCCCCCGCCCCTAATAGTTAATCACACCCTTCCCCTGAAAGTTTTTGAGAAAATGGGCGAGAAAGTCACTCAAGGAAAGAAAATTCCCAACGGTTAGCTTCACTGCAGATCAAATGTGTTAGAAACCTCAGCCAAACTGGCCAGCTGAACCTGACCTGACTCTTAATTTATAATTTATGCGCTTGTTGGATTTCTATGTTCTTTTGAAGTGCTTAATTTATTTCTACATATTCATTCCTTCTTCTTTATAGTTAATGCTGTGTTTACTCGACGTATCCAGAGACTTATATTTCAGACTTCAGTTATTATAAGCCCTTATTCATGATTCTATAGACTCGTCCACTGATAAATAAAGAATAGGTTTATGTACTGTATAAAATATTTGTTTGTTTATTGCATCTAAAAGCATTATCATGATTCAGTGGTTTTTTTCATTTGTTATCAGTTGAGCTAGGGTGAGTTTTTTTGTGGAAGCGCTGACCAAATGTACACTCCACTATTCGATTGTCGCTGAAACATTGGTATTACATGTGGAATACTGATAAAAAGTTGCAATAAAATAGAACGCATTAAATACTTGAAACAGTCACAGACTATCGAATAATGGCTTTAAAATCGATTGCCACACGCACAATCGTAGTTCAAAAACTCTCATTTAGGATAAATCCTTAAAAATCGCTGAAATAACTACTCGTGTTTCTTTCTAATGGCCTCACTCAATCGTGTATTACATAACATGAAGTGACTCTCTCAATCATTACAATTTCAATTTTCTTTTTATTAAGTAGCGGAAGAATGGAGCTACTTATTGTTTTCACAATGTCCGTCTGCCTGTCCGTCCGTCCCTTTCATAATTTCCGCATTTTTTGAAATAGAAGGTTGAAATTCGGAATGTAGCTTACTACGGGCACGTGCACCTTCACTATTTAGTTTGGTTTTGATTGGCCCACTGGGGTCGGAGTTTCGGTGGCGGAAATTAGAGGGGACCAAATTGTCTACGCGTATTTATGCATATTAAGGAGTGAAATTCGGTATGCAGATTTCTCTAACCAAGATCAACATCACTAAAGTTTGGGCCAAATTGTTCCAACAGGGTCGGAATTGTGGGGGTGGCAATCACTTGGTCTTTAGAACTTTATGGCAACATATAGGGTGTTATACAGGGTGATTATAAAAGAACTTCACACTTTTAAAAATTTATTACATCAAAGCTATTCAGAATATAGACACACCACATACGGATTCTTAAAGAAAAACTCTTAAAGTTTATTGTGACACAGTTAAAGATGTTCAATATGCCTCCCTGTAGTCAAATTCGTCCCAAACCCACATTAACATTTCTCCATCAATCCCACGTATCGCTACCGTAATGCATTCTTTCAGCTCGTCTAGGTCACGGGGAAGGGGTAGGGTGAAGACCTTGTCCTTTACATACCCTCATAAAAAGAAATCACAAGGTGTGAGGTCGGGGCTCCGCGGTGGCCACTTTGCAAGTTCCAGGCTATTGTTTGCTCGACCAATCCACCGCTGTGATTTCTTTTTATGGGGGTATGTAAAGGACAAGGTCTTCTCCCTATCCCTTCCCTATCGCTTTCGTTTTGCGGAGTCATGAAGAACAAGTTAAAAAGGTTTTTACTGTCTACGTGTGCACTTCTATATGAGCTCCGTAGAATGTCCAGTCGATATTCAATTTCAGTCCATGTTGCCACCTAAGCTCTAGGGCTAATAATTTCCTTACAATTAACATTTGAAATCGGGGAGGTTTCATGTGAACACCCTGTATTTTTCTTTTCTAAATTAATATAGTTTTGATATAGCATGTCACAAATGTAATTTTGATAGGGATTTACATTAAACAATCAGTTTCATATCTCGGATGTTTTCTTGTGGTAAAAGGTTTTTCTTTCATCTACAGTCAGAGTTCCTTCTTACTTTTTAAAGTATTTAAATCTTTATAAGCAATTTCATTTTCATTCTGGTTTAATTTTTTTTTACATTCGATATAAATGTCAGTCCAAATAATAGCGGCTCCGAAATGATGAAGTTATTCTAAGTAAAATTAAGATGGAGAATGGAACTTCTAAGATTTTGAAACCTTTCTGAAGGCATATCCGTAAGTCTATAGAAGAATTAAAACTACTAAACCAAGACATTCATATTCCGGTTGTCGCGTGTTGTGGTTTCCTTCAAGCCAATCCCTGCGCTTTTTAGTTAAAGAGGAAAACGAGATGAGCTGCAAGCAAAACTGCTGGAAGGAGAAGGAAGGAAGGGGAAAAAACTTAAAAAAAAAGAAAAGAAAGATGAGAAATGAGAACGAGAGAAGTGACTTTAGTTATAAAAATCCCCTTCGGAGGGGTCGAGAGTATCGGATAGTCTGCATTCGGGAGCGGAAATATTAGTGTAATTGCACCAACACGATGATAAGATCCCAGATGGCTCCGGGAATTGGAAAAGTGAGTCTTCTGCTGTGGCAGGGGGCGATCTGGGGGATGGGACTTCTTTCTAAAACCGAGCGGAGAAAGAAGATGGCACCGAAAGGAATGCTTGAAACGGGAAAAAGATTCGGAAAAATTTTGAAGTTTCCGGTTACTTCGGGGCCAGGGTTCAGCGTTCATCATCGTTCGAAACATCCCGGTGCATTTGTTGTCCGTTCTCTTTTAAGGGCTTCAAACGCTTGACGTTAATGTGCGAAGGAAATTGCACAACATCAATACTTCAGTGTCCACTTCGGTTTTGTTTTTATGTAATAGCTTGTAAACGAGAAGAGGAGATAAGCATAAAGTCGTCTGTTATCAGTGATTAGTGTTGTGTGTGTCTGCAAAATCTCAAGAATGAATATGGTTTTGGGACAACATTTGTAAATAGAAATCTTATAAGAAATCTGAACCAGAAGAACTTTAAAGGCTGTTTGGGCTTTATTATTAATTGGAAAATGATTCAAGGAGAAGTTTTTTTTTTCTTGTCTCCATACTTCCGGATGTTAATTATTAAATATAGGAAAATAGTAAAGAGGTCCCTGGTTTGAGTTCAGACCGTGAACTATTTTTTTGTATATCATTTAATCTCGTTTGAGAAAATATTAAAAACGTCCCGCTCTGATCATATATTTTCCTTTTTTAACCTGTATTTATATCTGAATGTAGAAAATACGGAAAATTTGATCGCAAAATGTAACTGAAGATGCCATATATTTCCACTGCAGAACTATTCAATTTTAACAAAACTTCAACGGATAAACACTATCTGGTAGGAAATACACTTGCAAACAAAAAGTATCGAATTACGCACTTAAGAGCGTAATAAGGATAAAGAACATGGTCCCAACCATTTGCTCGCTTCTCCATACACAGTTCTCCAGTCACTGCCAAAATTGTCTACGCCATATGACGTGCTACCCAAAATTTCCGAGAATTTTCTTATAAAAAGCAGAAAACGTACCTTACACCCTAATTTCTACTGTCACCTTCAAAGTAGTCAGCTCTGGCACTTATGCAATGATCCCAAAGATTTTGCCCATTTTTGGAAGAAGAACTGGAAGCCCGAATGCTGTAGGGTGTTCAAGACCAGTTGCGATTCACTTGGATATCTTCAATAGAGTCAAAACGTCGCACTTTCATTTTAGGGAAAAGCAAGAACTCGCAGGGAGTTAGGCCAGGAGAGTAGGGAGGATGGCGAATTGCGTTACCATGTTTTTTTTATATTTTTAGATCCTTATTCTCCATACTCATGGCGACCAAATTTATAGAATTTCATTTAGAGGGCAGAAAAACTCGTGCTCGAACATGAAAGAAAAACGTGAAGGTCTTTTCGCATCAGTTGGTCGCAGGAGATGAAAGTGGGTCATGTACGTGAATGTTAAAAAGAACATGGACAACCTCTACAGAATATTGCTTAGTCATCTTAATAGGGTTATCAAACGTCCTCTGTTTTTTTTCCCCTTGTGCCTTAAAATTAGTCCAGGCGTGTTTTTAGCAAAATGAGGAAATGTCCTCTTTTCCGCCTTCTAAGGTTATGCGGTATCTGAAGGCTTTCTTTGAGTCAGGGAATTCCTCAGAAGCGTTTGAGATTAAGTCAAAGTGCATTATAAAGCATTCTTCTCGAAAAGTTAGTTAGTTATGCCAAGATCCAAGCTTTCTTTTTTGTCCAGTTACAGCGTGCTATCACATGATTGGTTGTATTGGACTAACAAGGAAACCATCTGAACCTGTATCTCACAGTTTCTGACCAAATTCAAATATTTCATTCATCTAAAGTTCTATTGATGCTTACAAAATAAGAATTCGCGACATTTGGTTTCTTTCAAAATAAACCGCGAAAACGAAAAAATTTGAACGCACATTAATGCACTTGACGGAACTTCTTTCCTCCACCACTTAACGATACGCACGAATCCACTTCACATGAAAGCAATGGAACTACTTCCTACGTAAGAGCAGCAAACGACAATTGAATGGATTTTGAAATTTTTAAGCAAACTTAATTTTTAAAAATAGATTATTAAAATTAACTAATTGCCATCCAATAAAAAAAAATTCCGTATTCTTTATTTAGTTTTTTTGTGCTTAATGACAATGCTGTAACTGCAATTCTTTGGCGACCACCGTTAACGATTTTGCTTCCCCTTTACCACCATGTTTTTTTTTTCGTTCTCACTTCCGCTACCGCCACCGTACAACCGTTATCGCTTGCAAGGTATGTTTGCGCGTAAACAAAGAATTCTGCCATCGCTTCCAAGTTCGGATGGTTCCCTTGAAACCACGTTCAAGTATGTACCAGTGTTCATCTTGGAAATAGTAAAACGTGTTCGCCGCCGTCAGTTGAACGCACACAGTTGTCTCTGGACGCACATTGACGATTGACGTAGTGGAGAAGTGACGTAGTTTTGAATAGTGTAAGAAATACCTGAATACTTCAAAGTCAGAAAGTAGTGGTGTAGAAGAAATTGATAATTATAATAAACATTCCAGAATCCATGAGATAAGCTGCCATCTGGTAATCCTATTCGTCGATTAGAATAATCTAAGCATACCACCCCCACCAGCCTGTTTCCGGCCCACAACAGCCTCCTGCAGTCTCTTTTCATGCCGTTCACGACGCACTCGCCATCGCCCGTCAATCTTATGGAGCAAAAACCTTGACTCGTCGGAGAAGGCGACCTTAGCCCACTCGTTTGTGGTCCAATGGCAGTGCTCACATGCAAAGTCTAGGCGTCGTTGACGATGACTCCTGGTCAACATGGGTGCAGCAACCATGCGTCGACTGTTCAGGCCCATCCGTAGCAGGGTGCGTTCAACGGTAATGTCGGATACACGTCTGTTGGCACCACTGTTGAATCTGGTGGTCAATTGATGGACTGTGGCTCTTCTGTCACCTTTTACGAGTCGTCGTAGGCGCCGCTCACCCCGTTGGTCGATGGCTCGTGACCCTTTACAGTGATGGCGTTGGGACGCTATTTCTGTCCCTGCCGTCCACTCTTTGTACACCTTCACTACATCGGACCGTGAACAGTTCACAAATCGCGCCGTTTCGGAGATGGTGCAACCCTATTATCATCCCTTTTTGGATGTCCGTTAAATCCGGACGTTTACCCATCTTGAGGCTCGTGCACCAGCTTTAAAGCTTTCTCGGTCTGTTATGCAAATTTTGCAATGTGTAATCGTTGTTGGGGCGATGGTCATAATTCATTGATATGGTAGTTTATTTAAAAATGCTGCAGAATATAGTAAATTCGGCAGTATTATGTCACCCAATTCTGGCACAATTCAAGTCCGATAGGGCGGCGCTGCATGCGCAGTTGGGCCGATTATACATGCAGTGCCATTTTTCAATGGAGTTCCTGCCCTATCGGGAGCAAGAAATTTTAGCTTCATTTTTCAGTGAAGCTCTATGACCATTGTTTCAGTTGCTTCATAGCCTACAATGATAAGGAGAGCTTGCCCATTCAGACCTCGACAAAAAATAACTAAGAACAACATTTTCTATGCTTTTCGGTTTTAATATTTTTCCATAAAAGTGACTGAAAGAATGTTGTATTTTATAGACAGACGGTGCTAAATCCGTGCTGTTTGTGACTGATTTTGTGGAGACGGTTTGAAGGCAAATGGACAGGCTTTCTCTTATTATTGTAGGCTATGCCTAAATACTGAAATGGTTTGAAGCTGAAATACATTAGTTAAGTTAATTAAGTATTCACCAAAATAACTACACTCTATCCAATGAAAGATGAACTAGGCGTGTCCAGTTAAAGTGGGAGTGTCCAGTTAGACATTGTTGCATAGAAAAATTAACAATGATTAACAATTGAAATTGAAAATTTAATTATACACGCCAGGTTTATCTTTTGTTGGACAGAAATGTCGCACTATTTTTATAGAAATCATTCTTACGTAACTCTCGCAAAAAATTAAGAAAGTATTTTAATGATTAACAAGTTTAAATATCGAATTTCAAAATGAGAATACGAAGAAAATAAAATGTGCGAAAGAATATGTCGATATGCTTAGTTCTTGTCTAGAACCCACAATAATAAACGTTTATTATTCTGATGAAAAATTCGCTTATTTTCTAAAGCGAGTACTCATTCTCTTCAAAAAGAACGAATTTAAAGATTTTAGAATTTCGACGAGTTTTAAGCCAAGTCCCCTTTGCCCTTCATTTTCAGCCGGTTTCCCGTTGCATTCCACTCGTGAACCCGGCGACAGCGACTACCCTTAAAATGTCGAGTAATTTTCGACTCGGTAATTATATTTCGAGTTTCTTTATTGGAGTTTTTCATTTCAGTTGTAGACCCCCACCCTCTTGGAAGCTCAAAGCTTCGCCGTCTGACCGGTGGGTGTCGCCTCGCTCCATGTAACCATCGCCTTGTCCATGAGAAATGGTTGACTCGTCTCCTCTTTCACAGGGACCCGGTGGTGATGGGTCGATCGGGGGGTTCGAAGCAAAAGAGAACGGTCCCTCGTTTGGGTGCAACAGAGGGGAGGGTCCATAAACTGCGTGTGTCACATCGTGTACCTCCAACAGTTCTCCACCCTCCCACCCCCGCACACACACACACCCTCACCCGAAGTGCGTGACGAATGATGGGGGGATGATCGTAATCACTTGCTCTCCCTTCTCTCTCGCCACAGGATAAACCGCCATTAACTTTCCTTTTCTCCTAAGTATCAAGTGGTTTATCTTCTTTCGCATTGCCATTAGGACCCATTATTAACTTCAGCTAGAAGCACTTGCAGAAATCGCTATGTATAAATCTATAAATAATATATGTAGAAAGAAAAAAAAAGATTATTTCCGAACCGACTGCGAATTCGCGTTGAGAAGTGGAATTCGAGAAATGTTATCCGCGTCGAGTTATTTACTGTGTAGTTGGAGAACCAACATTTGGGATCCAAGCCAGGTTTCACTTCCTTTCCAATGTTATTTTAGCAATATTCTACGGTAGAATCAATTTTTTTTCTTCCAATGAAGTGTTTCTAATGTAGCATTAAATACGAGTACGCTAATGAAAAGATGAAAGTTTTATTTATAGCTTTTTTTATATTTGAAGATGCTTAGAAAAACTATAATGAAACTGTTATGATAAAAAAATGGAAAAAAATATTCGTCTTTATCGATATTTTGCTTTAGCGTTTAATTTTAAGTATCAAACAATATCCGAGTCACTTGTACCATTTTAATCATGCTACGAACCTAGATTTTTGAGAAAAGAAAGAAACCTTATCTTATAATTTGAACTTATGACTCGTTGATAAATACATGCAAAAACGCACTCAGGGTGTTAACAAATATACAGCTGCTCAAAAATTAAGCAACAAACGCAAATCATGTCTTCAAATGTTGCAAGCAGGTTTTAATGAATGTTATTGAGTAAGTACCGTACATCATATTGTAGGACAATAATGTATGGATAAGAGATGGACAATATTAACGACCTACCGGGACAAACCTACTAACGAATCAGCTGTAACCTATATACGTAGAAGAAAACTTCTACCATAGAACAAAGGAAGAAAATAAGACGAAAGATTCCTATATAATTTTAAAGATATTCAGTTCGAAGAATTTTTGAATGTTTGATCACTAATGTTCGATAATATGAAGTGTAATTGCCTCTACACACTTGCTGCACTACTACTCACCATTCAACGTCTCTCCATGTTGCCAATAAGGTTGTCAACGAGCGTTTAGGGGATAACTGCCATTGTTGCTGAAAAACAGTTCTGAGTGCCTGGAGGTTTTGGGGTGGGTTCGGCAGATGTGAAATCTGTTGTCTTAAAGCACCCTAAATATGCTTAATGGGATTTAAGTTTTGATGATCTGGCTGGCCGACCTTTACGTTCGAAGTACTGGTCCACCATTCTCGCTTTGTGAATGTTCCGCTGTTGAAGATGCGGAGATCTGTATATCCACTACCTCCAAAAATGTCTCTTTCAATTACATCTGTATTTTAGGACAACCTTTAAAGAGCGCTCTGCAGGCACTGTTGATGTGTCCGGTCACGATGTTCTCGACAAATTTAATCCAGCTATTTTGTGTCAGGATGTCAAAGGGACACAAGCGTCTGGTCGCCTTACAAAAACGTACAGTCTATTCCAAAAGCGTTTTCACTTAGGTTAATGATGTTCGGCTTCCTTGCAATACATTAAACCAGTGAAATTAATCGGTCCAGGCAAGAAGTCGAGTTCGAATCACGTTGGCCGATGCCATTTATTGTTTCTTAGCAACAGGGATAAGTAGGCATAATGAGTGACGTCAAACTGTTTTAATTGAAATCTGATTTTGAGCCTTTATTAGGAACGTTTTTCTTTATTATTAATATATCAATGTATATTATTATTATTTTAGCAGAAATGCAGTATAATAACGTGAAAAAACTAGGATTAGTGATAAAAATAGGAAAGAAAATTCCATAGTTTGGATTCGAATCGGGAAACTTCAGTTCTGTGGAGTTTTTGTTCCTATTTTAGTCAATAATTTAAGCATCTGAGGTTTTACGTAGGATAAGCCCTCATCGAACATTCTTGAGATATTCTTAAATATTTATTGCTTTGTTTTTAATAAGTGCATTAAATTTTTCATTTGCAACGCCGATCTTACAGAAATAAAAACAGCGATTAATCTTTTCAGTTAAAAATACTGTAATTTGCCCACACCAGTCATAAACCTCATCTCTATTTCCACTCCGAACGGCCAAGTCCATTTTAAACTTCTACGATGGTCGTTCAAACTATTAGACTTTATAACCGATCAACTTCGCTTAGCTCAACTCTTGCCAAGCAAGTGAAAACGCTTTTGGAATGAACAGGTTCAAAATCGGATTGTACTGCATACTGGAGTTTTCAGTAATAGTGTCAATATTGCGATCACTATATAGCGACAGGAACATTACTTTAATATGTCGGCATAAGTACCCTATATTCAAAATTTAGCTTATTAGCATATTTCTATATCTATATATATATAAGGTGTCCAAAAAGTCTGGCAATATAGCAGATATCTCAGAGCTGCCAGGTAGGCGAGATCTCCTGAGTGTGGTTTATGGGTAATGGGGGGGGGGATTCATTACCGCACTCAAATTTGACCTTGACCTTCAAATTTAAAGTCATTTATTTGCTAACTCAAAAACTATTAAAGATAGAGAAAAATTTCTAATTGCTACCCTGTAAAGCAACACCACATTAGTCTAAAAACAACTTTTTAATCACACCTTTCCCATTGAAAGATTTTAAGAAAGTGGGCGAGATAGAGTCGCTCAAGGTCAGGATGAGCAGGCCAGGTAGGCTGAGGTTTCTAACACATTTGAATTGCAGTGAAGTACACCGTTGGGAAGGAGCAGGGGAAGCACACTCTTGAGTGATTCTTTCTCGCTCATTTTCTCAAAATCTTTCAAGGGGAAGGGTGTGATTAAAAATTGTTTTTAGACTAATGTGGTGTTGCTCTACAGGGTAGCAATTGGAATTTTTTCTCTATCTTTAATACTTTTCGAGTTAGCAAATGGATGACCTTAAATTTGGGGGTCAAGGTCAAATTTGAATGCGGCAATGAAGTTTCCACCTCTCTATTACCTATGAACATACTCATGAGATCTCGCCTACCCGGCAGCTTTGAGATATCTGGCATGTTGCCAGACTTTTTGGACACCCTGTATATAAAGATGAAAGTTGTTTGTGTGTCTGTGTGTTTGGTTCTTATACAAATCCAGGGGCGTAACCAGGATTTTACATAGGGTGGTTCGGTGGCAGGGGGGGGGGGGGATAAAATGTAGAATAGTTTTTTAGTAGAAACAAAGAAAAGCAAATCAACTTAAACAGATCAGGAAAATAAAAGGGGGTTTCATCCGAACCCTCCCGCCCCCCCCCCCCCGCCTTGTTATGCCCCTGAAATCTACAGTTTTTTTCCGATCTTCATGAAATTTTGCACACTTCATCTTCAAAGCAAGAGGAAATTCACTGTCTACTTGAGATTTCGAAAAATAATAATTATCAATAATAATTGGTATTCAAAATTATAGCAGCGCATTCTAATAGGATGTATCTCATCAACGATATGCACGGGACCAACAATATATATTTAATGACAAACGATGCAAAGCAAACTTTGTGTAATAATAGGACAGTCGTGTTTGTGTCAATAATGGTGATAACACAGAATCTAAAAATGTTATGTTAATTAATATTAAAAGTAGAGAAAATGTATCAAGTTCAACAAATGAAATAGTTGTACACCCTATTCCAAAAGCGTTTTCACATTGGTGAAATGATGTCCGGCGTCCTTGCAATACATCAAGCCACTAAAATTAATGCAATTCGAACTCGGCTTTTTGCTTGTACTGATTAATTTCACTGGTTTAATGTTTTGCAAAGAGGCCGAACATTATTCAGCTAAGTAAAAACGCTTTTGGAATAGAGTGTATATATATAAAGTTTATTAAGACATGTAAATTAGTCGCAAGACTCTTCATTTTGTAAATTTCATTAACAAAATAATTTGAGGACACCCAACTTACACGCTTACGTCGAGCAGCACCCTCTTATAAAATGTAATGTTCTTCGGGCTTTCTAATTTCCTGATCATAATTTCAACTTTCGCGTAATGGTCGTCAGCATACTGCTGGAAGGGTCCTCCTCCTATGAGAACCAGTGAGAAACCGTCGGAATTTGTAACAATACATAGAATTCTTGTCGTTCGGGCTTTTTTTTTTAAATGACCAGTAATTGGAGATAATGGAGGGTTACCAGACTATTTAGAAACAGCGGAAAGCTGGGAGAAGGAGTCCCTTCGCTCGGCGCACTGCTGAAACTGAGCAAGTGGAGAGTGACCCAGTGATCATCGAAATTCCCAGGCGAC
Source organism: Rhysida immarginata (assembly GCA_023313115.1). Taxonomy (NCBI): domain Eukaryota; kingdom Metazoa; phylum Arthropoda; class Chilopoda; order Scolopendromorpha; family Scolopendridae; genus Rhysida; species Rhysida immarginata. The sequence continues at coordinate 772,593 of JAHWFO010070582.1, read as the reverse complement.
CATCGATGAGGCAAGCGTATCAACAGAAGAAACGACAACTGATAGACAATATCAAGTGAGGAATTGCCAAATTTTGCTTCAAGACATCGAAAGCAGAGTGCGAATTGCAACAACAGATTACCAAATAACGAATAACCCCACTCAGATTGTTGGAATTGTAGAGCAGAAAGGCGCAAATGGTCATGTACAGGGTGTTGCAGATAATTACAGGGCAGTATAACGGGAAGCCTACCCGCTCGATTGCAGGGGCGGGCTCGACATCAAATGATAATTGGGTAATTTTATCAAAAACATGACAGTTTTGACGTTCACCCTCCCCCTCCCCGACTGTGGAAACTGCTGGCTGCTGCAGGTCACCTTCATCTCCCTCCACTCTGCCAATCGACCGAGCCGGCAATATATGTAATACGTATATCAAAGAACTTGTAACGACGTATCATAAGGGGAGGTAATAAGTTCTAAGATGGTCGAATTTGATTCAGTGGTACCTGTGCTAAGGATGCCATTATAGTACCATTAGAAATTTTTAATGCTAAGATATGGTATGTAATATATCAAATAACAAGTAACGACGATTCATTAATGAATATACAGGGTGTCCAAAAAGTCTGGCAACATGGCAGATATATCAAAGTTGCCAGGTAGGCGAGATCTGATGAGTGTGGTTTATAGATAATGGGGGGGGGGGGATTCATTTGCCGCACTCAAATTTTACCTTGACCCCCAAATTTAAGGCCATCCATTTGGTAACTCGAAAACTATTAAAGATAGAGAAAAATTTTCAATTGCTACCCTGTAGAGCAACACCACAGTAGTCTAAAAACAATTTTAAAAATTTTGAGAAAATGGGCGAGAAAGAGTCACTCCTGAGTGTGCTTCACTGAAATTCATATGTGATTAATTTAAAATTTTCTTACATGGGGAAGGGTGTGATTAACAATTGTTTTTAGACTAATATGGTGCTGCTCTGCAAGTTAGCAATTGGAAATTTTTTTCTATCTTTAATAGTTTTCGAGTTAGCAAATGGATGACCTTAAATTTGGGGTCAAGGTCAAATTTGAATGCGGCAATGAATTCCCCGTCCCCTGTTACCTATAAACCACACTCATCAGATCTCGCCTACCTGGCAGCTTTGAGATATCTGCCATGCTGCGAGACTATTTGGACACCCTGTATAAGAATAGTAATTAATTTCGAAGATTATCGGTCTTGATTTACTGGAACCTATTTTAAAGTTTAAAGTTTTTGGAAATATGTTTCAAGGCGACTAGTTTAGCCTTTCGGTACTTGGTTATGTCATTCCTTAATGATTTATTAATTAGTCAACTTATTTTAACAGTTATATAGAAATCGCATTATTAAACAATACATGAATAACTTTAAATTGTACTTACATAGCAATACTTCACAAAAAACGGCGATAAAAAACGACCCGCATGGAAAACAAACTGCGCAGAAATAGTAGATAACAACTTACTTTATCATTGGAAAAAACTGTGTTAGAAACTATCGCACTAAACCCGTTATTACATTTGCCCGTGATTCATTTGATCCCGGCCTTTCTACAGCATGTCCAGGAAAAATGTCAATGATTCGATTAGTTCATGAAATGATCACCAGAATCCTCCAGTGCCGTTTTTGATTTTTACCTTTATTCATAAGGAGAAATTGCTCAATCAAGTATCATTCAGGAATGAATACAAATTAATCTTAATTTGTAGCGTTTGAATATTTTGAATTTAACATGCTCCCTCTGCTTTTCAAATCGTTTGCTAAAGCAGTTCTTTGTACGCATTCGCAATAACGACAATTCTACTAATAGTGTTCAAAATGGCTACCATAAGCTCTAGAACAAGCTTCTAAGCGCATCATGCATTCGATCCCAGCTGTCTCTGCCGTGACTTGAAGATGTTTGTAGACTTTATCTTATTTCTTTCCTATGGTTCAAACACGCGCTGGGCATTCAGTTGTTTCAGAATTTCAGCGGTCAAACATGTCGCAATTTGTGTCCCAGGAAACATGGTGCTTTCTTTACGACCCTTAAACAAAAAGACAACCCCCCCCCCCCCCCCCGACCACAGAAGTTCCGTGCTGGCCGCTCCAATGGTAAGGTCATGCTTGTGGGTTTTTTCTTCCACAAGCTCCTTACCCACCTGACCTGGCCTCATGTGACTTTTATCTCTTTCCCGGAATGAAGACAGAGCTGAAGGGGGCATCAGTTCCAGTGAGTGGAAGAGATCAAGCTGGCTGCGACGGAAGCTCTGAAGAAGGCGGCGAAGGTTTGAAGATTGACAAAAGTGTATAGTTGCCAAAGGGTATTAACTTCAAAGGCCAGAGTGCTTAAAATATGTTGTGTCCCATACTTGTGTCCCGAACTTTGCTTTCCCAACAGTTCCCATGTATTTACACTCTGTATCTTGAATACTTACACTGAAGTGCCAAAAGTTATAGGAGCGTCGCATGCAAATTTTCAGGTATCGCTTGCATCGCGTAAATAATGTATAAATAGGCAGAGAGGTATCAATGCTGTCAATTCGGCTATTAGCAGTTGTCTGAAACGTCTTGCAACGTGATCATACTACACGACGAGAATTATCAGAGTTTGAATGCGGAATGATAGTTGCAGCTAGACGCATGGGGCATTCCATTTCTGAAGTGGTGCGGGCATTCAACATTCCTCGATCCACAATGTCAAAGGTGTCAGAGTGTACCCGACTACCTCAGCCATTACATCATTGACAGTGCAGTGGCGAATCACGGCTGCTAAATGCTCGTGACCAGCGACATCTGAGAAGAATGGTTCTTCGTAACAGACATGCGTCACTACCACATTCAATGAGGGGCGTACTAGAAATGTGTCTATGAAATCAGTGCAGCGAAATTTGGCATTGATGGGATATGGCAGCAGAAGGCCGACAAGAGTGCCTCGCCTAGGCTCATGAACATATTCATTGGACCTTAGATGACTGGAAACAGCTTTGGTTCGATGAGTCCGATCCAAGTTGGCGCAAGCTGATATAGGGTACGAGGGTGACGCAGACCCCAAGTTGTCAGGAAGTGGTAGTGGCACCATCATTGTGTGAGGAGTGTTTACATGGCAAGGCTTGGGTCTTCTAATCAAATTAGACCTACCATTGATTGGTAATCGTTATGTTCAGCTGCTTGGTGACCATCTGCACCCTTCGTGGCCTTCGTGTACACTAACAAGGATGGGATGTTCCAGGAGGACAATGCGCCATATCACTGGTCACCATCTTCGCGATGGGTTTGAGGAGCATTCTGAACAGTTCCAACGAATGAATTGGCCATCTAATATATTTGGGATATTATCGAGCGATCCATTTGTGCACAAAAGACTGCATGGCTGAAGATCTCTTTAGACTGCTTTCGCCGACTGGTAGAGTCCATGCCATGTCGATTCCTGCAATTCTCCGGGAAAAAGGAGGTCCTACACGATATTGAATAAGTATCCCATGACTTTTGGTACTTCATGCTGGCACAGCTCTAAATAAAAATAAAGTAGCACAATATCATTTCATAAATATCTTTATTAACACAAGAAAAGACCCAGTTACATTTAATACCCAGTTGCTCCTCCCTTGTTAGAAATAATCTTAAAATGCGATTTGGCATGGGGCAAATTAAATTTTGAAGATAAGCCATCGATATTTCTTCCCATTTATCAGGAATGGCTTGCTTCAGCTCAACCACAGTGGAATGCTGCTTACCATTAGGATAAACTATTCGAGCTCACATTCTCTACACATTTTCAATGGGATTCAAGTCCTCTGATCGCTCTGCCCTTTCACATTGCTTTAAGCAAATAGCAAGAAGAGTAGCTCTTGCTGCATTCATTCGTCCAGAGATGAAGACAAATGGGGTCTAACTTTTCCATCCAAATCATGCCTAAGCCATTACTGAATCTCCGCGCAGATCATTTCAGTAAGAATTTAAACCATCTTGGCCGTCGAAGTTGAACATTTTCTCATAACTCCAGGCAATTTAGTTCTAGTTGTTTTCCAGGACATGTGTTCCTTGACTCACGAGAGAAGTACGCGAACTTGAAGTACCCACCAAATTGAATTATGTTACTCGTTTGAAGCTACTATTGATGCTTAAAAGTAAGAAAATGCGAAGTTTTGTTTCTTTCAAAATAAACCGCGAAAATGAAAAAAATTGAGCACACATAGCCATACAAAGACTCCAATGTTATGCCATAGCTAAAGCAATAAGCACGATTCCACTTCACAAGAAAACAATGAAAGTTGCAGCAGACGATAATTGAATGGATTCTCAAGTTTCTAAACAAACAAAGGAACGAGGATACTATCTTCTCTACTTCAATTTTATATCTCCTCGTTGTTCTTGTCGTTGTTCTTATTTAACGAAGGCAGCTGGTTGACTTGTAGCACGTAAAGCTTCTGCCAAATCTTTCAGTATTCCTTTCATCATTATAGTGTCTAAAGTTGGTAACTTCATTTTGTTACACATATTAATGACGGAAGAGTATCTAGATAGACGGAAGGTAGGTAGGACGGATAATATAATAATAGGCGATAGAAAGTCTGTTGAGATGTATCGTTGTCGAACCCGACCAAAATATCACGCTATAATCCAAATTCGTGACAATTTTTGAATTTATCTTTATACAAAGTTCTCTTTTCGTACATTCCTTAACCGTTTATTCATATAGCTATGTCGTTTTAGAGTAATAATTATTATAATCATTGCTTCAATTTGTTTGTGGAAATTCAGTTGGGTGTCAAAATACATTCCTAAAATTTTTACATATGAATATCCCTTTATCTTTGACGAAATTCTTAATTTTTTTTTCTTTTATTTTTATTTAGCTTCATGTCTCTCATCGTGTACCAATGTTGTTAGCGTTCAGTGTGTAACAATAAAATCTTTTATTTTTGCTATTTCATCTGGAGGAAAGCCTTAGTTAGGAAGTTGTCGTCGACATAATGAGGTTGCTAATAATAGAGGGACAAGTTCTAACCCCTGCATGACGCCTCTAGTTGACGTGTTATAGATTAGCGTGTTATCTTCTATAAAGTTCATCCGATTGCTTAAATAATTTTTCACCAGCTTGATGTAATCTTCGTGGTGGGTTAAAAGGATTAACTTAGTTTCTAAAAATAAATTATTAAAATTAACTAATTGCCTTCCAGTAAAATAATCTATATAGTAATTAATAACTATTTCCTTAATTTATTATTTCATTTTAATAGTTAATTCGGTAATCTAAGTAAATTTTTCGAGGCTGGCGTCATGTGAAATGAGGGCAAGGCTGTCGAGTGATGCGTTGCGTTGGTGAGGGAGTATGTATCGCGGTGCTTTATAATTTTAAATAAAAATAGTATGTATCGTATAAATTATTTCGAGACGAATAATTGTACAGCAAAATTAAGGTTTTGCGCTTAATAACGCTGCTCTAATTGCAAGTTTGCTTCCCCGTGCTTTTGAACTCTTTACCGCCGCCGCACAACACCATCGCTTCCAAGGATGCTTGCGCGTTAAGAAAGAGTTCTCTCGTACATCTTCGTGTACTTCCCTTGTCCGTTCAAACTCGCATCTGTGTGCGCAAGAGTAAGAGCAGGTGTAATTATTATTTTTCTTGATTTCAAGCGATTTGATACAGAAATAACCCAACTAACAGTGAGTTTTGATATTGGGATATCAGGTTGACGTGCAACTTTTGAAATTTACAACTGTTCTGACAACTGATTTCCTCATGCAAATAACATTTAAAATATTCTTGTACTTTGCAAATGTTATATTTTAACTATAGCTGGAGACACTTAAAATGCAGAATGAAACCTCATTGGCTTTGTAATGTTGGGACAGTGAAACATGTCAAATTTCATGCATTTAATTTAGCTTGTCTTTTTACATGTTAAGAAATATACAGGGTGTTTCTAAATTATCTCCCGTTTATACAAGTTTATTACTCAAAAACTATTACAGATTTTAACGTGATTTTTTTTATTCACAAAGAAAAACTCAAAAAAATTTCTTAGCAAGCCTTTATAAGCTTGTGCCCCCATTTATGGCATGAAGGACGTCAAAGCGAAAGTCGATTTCCTCCCATGTTCGGGCTAGCATTTTGGTGCGGTTTAATGCATGAACGAGTAATCGGACTTTCTTTTTCGCTGAAGACACTATTACCGCTGCAACCTACCTAGATATGTTGGAGAACTACCTGATTCCACAGGTGGAAGAACTGCAGCCCAACATAGTTTATCAACAAGATAGAGCACCTCCTCTGGGGCCTGCAAGTTAGGCAGTGCCTTGATACGAACTTTCCAGGACGATGGATTGGAAGGGATGGGCCATGCGAACCCTCTGGATTTTTCTTCTGGATATATGTGAAAGATAGAGTGTAAAAGACCAACGTTGATGACATTGAAACTCTCAACAACAGAATAATTGAAACAATCGCTGAAATCACCCACGAAATGCTAGCCCGAACATGGGAGGAACTCGAGTTTCGCTTTGACGTCCTTCACGCCATAAATGGGGGTCACATTAAAATTTATTAAGGCATGCTAAGAAACTTTTTGAGTTTTTCTTTGTGAATAAAAAAAATCACGTTAAAATCTGTAATAGTGTTTGAGAAATAAGCATTATATTGGGAGATAATTTAGAAACACCCTGTAGTTCTGAAAAGCCAGTATGCTGCTTTATTCTTATCTAGAAGCTGTGGCTTTTTATTTACGAGACGGGCCTTGAATATCATTAATCGCTGCTCTCTACATTCGTTTAAGAACTACTATCTAAAATTAGGATTTCTCTAATTTTTTTGCTCTCAATGTAGTTTTTAAAAAAGAAAATTCCCACAGTGAACAGTGTGAGAATGAAAATGAAATAAAAATTCCCGTGGCTACTTTTCAGTCTAACTATTTAGCATTGCAGAAAAGCCGTAATATTCCCTTATTATATAACAGATCGATTTTACTAAACAGGGAGTTAACAATGACTGATTATAACTCCATGTAGATGTGCTACATGCGCTTTAACTAGCTCCATCCTATTCCTTTAACCTGCCGACAAAAGCCGAAGCTAAATTTGCCGTGCGGCTGTTAAAGCTGTCGGGGTGCAAAAAAGGAGGAGAGAAATGAGGTAGGAGGGAGGTGGGTTAAAAATTATAACACTAGCCTTTATTATTTGGCGCTCTTCCCGCGAACAAATCACGGCCATTGATCATCGGCGAGCCACGCATGAAGAAGCCTGATTGGACGATGGGAGGAGTCCCCCTGTCATCTGACTATCAGCCCGTGAAGGAACGCCATACCTTAGATGCGTAAACCTTTACCCAACACTCGTCCCCTCGTTTGCCTTTACTCTTTATGACCCAAGTCTCTACCTTCCTCGTTCCGCTTCAGGTGGTTCACGTGATTTCACTTTAATAGACTTAAATTGGAATTTATTGAGCAACTCTCGCTTCTATTTTAATTACTTCAAGATTTAACATG
>JAHWFO010070582.1:746264-765015 GCA_023313115.1 Rhysida immarginata | reverse complement strand
CTCGGATTTTAAGGCAGCCTTAGTTTTGTTTCAAATCAGAATGTCACAAAATACTCTTTAGACCTCTCTTATGTAGCAGGGATCTCTTAAAAACAATTTTATCTCCATCCTTTCCCACCTTTTCTATGGAAACCCACCTTTTCTTGGAAAATAAGTTGTGTCCAGAAAGTTAAGGAACCATTCATTCTAAAAGTCAAAATTTTATATACAAATATACGTACAAGAAGGTAGGGTATGGATGACGGTGAGTTAGAATGTGTTAAGAATGTTAAAAAGACAAACCAGAACAGTGACATTGGTTAAGCCTTTTAAGATATATTAATTTTTTTCTAAAAATAATGAAACGGCTGCAGCATTTTTCCAGCAAAACAAGAGTCAATAAGATGAACACTGCCTATTTCCTTACTAAACTTCGGCACTACACAGAAGCACAATGAAACAGAATGTCTGACTCGGAACAAAAAAAAATGTTACCGCAAGAGATCTGGAAGTAGTTGACAGAAAACATTAAAGAAAAAAAATGAGGCCAATTAAAGACGAAGAACATTATAAATGAAATATACACCCATTTTGAAAAAATTGCTGACGCTATCAGAAAAAGGGGAATAGCTTTTTATGGGCATCTTGAAAAAATGTACCCCAGTCGACTTACAGGAAGAATTTTCAAATGCATGTCAAAATTGAAGATTGATAATATTTGGATAATCATAAAGGACATAGAAGAATTACAAAAAATTTTCACAAGAAGACATACAAAAATGTAAGGCACTTAAAACCGAGTTGGAACATTCACTAAGCTTTCGGAGAAAAGTCGAGAAGTAAACGGTGCAGTTTGGACTCAGGAAAAGGAGAAACTCGAAAAAGAATGAGAGAGATATGAAAGAAACAGTTGAAACATAACCCATAGTGGCTCATTAGACACCAAAATTGGACATGTATGGACCCTTCTCATTGAGACAAATATTTTTTTTTAATAAATTGTTTTGGTATGACGAACCATTGTGAAGTTAAAGTTTTTATTGTGACCCCCCCCCCCTCCAATTGAAAATATTTTGTACATGAATCTCAAAGATATGTTGAAAATTCGCGAAAAAATGTCCGCCTTAATGTTTGTAAGTGACTAAATTTTGTCCAGCAGATAACTCTTCCGAAACAGATTTTCATTGAAGATATTGAGGCCATAAATGTTTACAAAATTATTAAAAATTTGTCAATATCCATGAAATAAAAAAGCTCTGAATTAAACCTCTAAAAATTTCTTCGAAGAATGACATTGCGAAGCTTGACATTTGATACTAAAAAATTGACCTGGTAGTATGCAAGAAGTAATAATTTGAGATTAAGATGAGAGACCTGTGCGAATGTACCTTTCCACCATTTCAATTTATTTTTTAAATATTTTACTATTCAATAGCATTAAGTCACTACACACCGTTTTACTATGATTACGATCATGAAACGGAAGGAGCACAGGTCTCTGATATTGCTCAAAAGATACAAGAACGAGGACTGAGATAGTTTGGACATATTACCAGAAGGAAGAACGATGATGAAGGAGGAAGAACGGATGGCTTGACATCATCGATGATGATTTCAGGTCTAAAAGGGTTAAGTAATACTTCGGCTGTGGATAGAGATAAATGGAGGAAACTCATCCAAAGCAGTGATACTACACAATGAGAAAAGTTGCAGAAGAAGAAGAACAACAGCAGCAAAGGATGAATAAGCGTCATCTTCGACTTCCACATTGTAAGTCAAAAGTTTTTATATAAACATATAGTCTTTTATTATTGGTTTCTGAGATACAGTACTGGTTACATATTGAATAATGTAAATAATTTTAGAAAATCGCATGGGAGGGCAAAGTTACAAAATACAAAATACAAATTTTACAAAATACGCTTCCAGAACAACTGGAAAATTTTCCTCTGCTACATTAATAACAATGTACGTAATTTTCGGAATATTATACGCATCAGTGAATAACACGCATCTAACTTTTTTATTGATTTTTGAAAAATTCCTGTGTATAATAAGCAACCGTGTACCCAGTGCATTGTAATCAAATCGAATAAACATCACACAAGATGCGTCTAAAAAGTCATCGCCCATTTTCTCAAAATCTTTCAAGGGGAAGGGTGTGAATAAAAAATTTTTTTAGACTAATGTGGTGTTGCACTACAGGATAGCAATTGAAAATTTTTTTCTATCTTAATAGTTTTCGAGTTAGCAAATAGATGACCTTAAATTTGGGAGTCAAAGTCAAATTTGAGTGCGGCAATGAATTCCCCTCCCCCCCATTACCTATAAACCACACTTATCAGATCTCGCCTACCTGGCAGCTTTGAGATATCTGCCATGTTACCAGACTTTTTGGACACCCTGTATAAAACTACAGTCAATAGTCAATACACCAAATGAGCTTATTAACAGAGTCTGTGGACCAAATAAGAGAACGTGAAGATGTCTTCAGGAGCGCAACTCGCCACGTTCTCACAAGAACTGAAAAAATGCATCGAAGTATGGCAGGATATTCGAAAATTTGTTATGATATAGTTATTAGAATTTTAATACACTAAAATAAAACCCATATTAGAAACTTCGTCATTTTAATTTCAAATAGCTCTATCTCAGAAACCATTAATAAAAGACGTCACGTTTATACATTTTTGGATCCCTTCGTATTTATTGAAATAATTTCATTGATTCAAAAGAGTCTACTCGCGAATCCCAACACTCCAATTGTTCAGTCGGCCTTTTCGTTAAATATCTAAAGAGAAGAAAACAGGGGAGCAGAGAATGAGAGTAGGGGTAAAGGAATTGACTCGGAGTGGAAACGGAAGTAATAGCTCATGTAGGTGTGGCTCGCCAACCCCATTCATGGTCATTATTCGATGGAAGCAGAGGGATTCGAAGGGTGGGTTGAATCGATTTACCCTCATTACCCTCTCTGATGACTCTGGTCAAGCAGGGCCACTAGAGAGACAGAGGATATGTTTACTCTCTCACCTCACATTCCAATGCCTAAACTGTACATGAATACAAAATTCAATGATTGATATCTGATTGAAAAAGAGTTCTGGTAAAGCTTATGAGCTCATTCCTTTTTAATTGGCTCTGTCATTACTTCAAAGTCAAACATCGAAGTGGACGGCATCCTCAAGGGTTCAAAGGTCACATGTCAATCCACGTGACAATTTAGAGGGGTTTTCGGAGAAGAGCATATGTGTTGGACCGATGCTGTAACCTGGGCAACTGGCAATTACCGTTCCATCCATCACGCACGCAGTGTCACAGCTGCGAGACACGTGGGGTCAGTGATGGGGGCTCCCGTGGCTAAAGAGAGAATAACAATGAAAACATGATGAGAGCGAAACAATTTTTTAAAGCTGCTTTGACTCTAGAGAGTTATAGAGACTGGCACGGATATTTTATTCAGTTACTTAAGAAGTACAAGGACAGCAAAAGCTATAGCTGTGTTCCTATTTGAAGAGTGTTTAAGGTGTTTATTTTTTCAAGCCATCCTTCCATCGTCGTTGCTAGATAAATTCGTAGAAAGAAATTGCCACATTCCACACGCGACTAAATTTGTCTCTTTGTTTTAAGGTCGGGATAAAATAATGTACGTGTTTGTGCTATTCGTTTTTTCCTGTGCTGTGAATGACCTCAACATTGATCGAAGGTTTGTGAAAGCCGACCAGGAGAAAATATTTCAAAACAAAATAGATATAAAAAAGGCATCCGTCTCTCTAAGTCGTATATTTTAAAGGAGAAAAATTCAAATAAGACAGACGTTGATCTCTTCTAGATTCTGACAAATCCACGATTATCGCCCAAATTATTCCACCATAAATCTCTCAGCGCGACGGAGTCAACGATGTTGCTTCGGAGAAAAGCTATTCCACCACGGGCGGCTCCACCGCTACACCGAAATCCCCGTTTCCTCTAAAGGAGCTGAGCTTTCGTTGTAAAGAGGGCTCTTCGCAGCTTCTGTTTTGCAAGGCCCGTCGTCATCATCGTCGGTGTCTTTTTGTGATGTTGGTCAACGACGAGAGGCGTCCTCAATTATCAGTCGCATCGCCCTGACACTCGTTCCTTTGGCTGACGGTGAAAGATGGTGTCGTCCGTAATAGAAGTGATGAATGCCCTGCCAATTAACCGACGTTCCTGAAAGCGATTTATAGGCAGTGATGCCACGTGCTCTCGCTCCATTGGCCGAGCAGGAGGCTTTGAAGATTCGCGCCCATCCGTCAATAAATCTTAATGCTGCTTTTCGTAAGTATCCTAATACAAATCGAAGAGATGAGTCTCTTGAACTTCTTAGGATAAAATCGAATCTTGGCTGAGAAGATTGTGAAGAAATTGGAACTCTATGTAAAATTTTATTTTTATATTTGGGTATTACAAAACATTGCATCTATAAATTAAATTAGACAATAGAAGTGTTTCTCAGTGTTATTATCTCAACATTAAACAGGGGTCCAAGTTTCAGTTGCAACAAAATCTTCATCAGTCTTTACTGTTTCGGTGTCATTGATAGTGGATATATATGGCTTTCAATGATAGAATGTATACGGTAGAAATAAAACTTAACAATAGAGAGGTAACTTAAACCAATGGTACCACAATGATATCATTAGAACAGGCACCACTGAATCAAATCCATCCATCTTCGAACTTTATAATTACTTTTATATAATCGTTCATAATAGGTCGATACGAGCGTTTGATATATTACATGCCATATCTTAGCAGTGAAAATTTCCAGTGATACCATCTTGTTATCATTAAAATAGGTACCATTGAACCAATTTCGACAATCTTCCAACCATTTTTTATCGATTAGCGAAAACGTACTTAATAACGTTGTATTCGCTCTTGTCTGGTCATAACGAATTGTTTGATGTACTACTTGCTATATGCTATATCTTAGCATTGAAATTTTTAGAGGACGTACCATTGTATCGATTTCGATCATCTTCGAACTGGTTCGTTTGAAGAACCATATTAATCGATTGGCGTAAAAGATTTTGAAAATTCTTCATAGGCTTCGAAAAGATAGGTGGAGTTTTATTATAGTCACAATAAGAAAAAAACATCACATCTTTAGAGCCTTAGTCACAATGCCTAAAGAAAAGGAAAAAAAGAAACTAGAAGACACGATGGATCTTATAAGTATAATACAAGATATGTTATCGATTTTTGTAACAATTAAATATGTTATCGTTAGGTATATTTTACCCTAAAAAATTTACTATCACCTGGTTTTCCTCCAGAAATAGTTGGCAGTTCTGTGTACAGTAGTTAATGACCATTTCTTTAATCTATTATTTTAATTTATTAATTAATTCGGTAATTTTGTATATTTTCCCGGGCTGATCTCATGTATACGCGAAACGAGTGAAACGAGGGCAGGGCCAGTAGCCGAGAATATGAATATGTCTTTGTGAGGGGCCATGTATCGCGATGCTTTATAATTTTAAAAAAAATAAATATTCATGAATGCGCACCTCATCTTTTAAATTATTTCGAGACGAACAATTGTAGAGCAAAATTAAGATTTTGTGCTTAATAACATTGCTGTAATTGCAATTCTTTGGCGACTGCCATTAACGATTTTGCTTCCCCTTTACCGCCATGTTTTTTTTCTTTTCAGTTCCGTTACCGCCACCACGCAACGCAGTCGCTTTCAAGGTAAGTTTGCGCCCAAACAAAGAGTTCCGTGTACAGATTCGGTTGGTTCCCTTGTAAGCTCTCTCTCTCTCTCTTGTTACGTTTTAATGCTACGGGGACGCGAAACCACTCTACTTTGTACATTCTAACATTGAAAGTCATACAGTATCCACTGACGATTGTATAATTATCAAAACTGGAGTGATAAAGATGTTGTTGCTAACTGGAAGTTGGTCCCCTGTTTATTGTTACAGTGCAAAATGGGAACATTTAACATTGAATATGTGAATATCATGATTGTGTCAACATTTCCTATGCTTGTAAGTGATTCTGAGCAAATTTGTAAATTGAATCCATTATTCTCTATGAAGGATTGTACGGAGAAATGACAATCAGGGTGCATTACTATGTAAAGACAATCTGTTCCGTTTCAATATGTTGAATACACAGAAAATGAAAGTAGAAAGACTCCTGTTTCTGAGAACGTCGTATTTTCCTAACCTAGTGATGCACTATATAATCTTTATGCTTTTTCGTTTGTGCAATATAACAGAACGCATAGTTCTTAGAGAGATGGGTTTGTTTTATGATAGAATTCTTTCTTGTAGGATCGTTTCAAAGGCTTGTGCTCATTTGATTACTAGAACTTCACAGGTATTTCAGTTGATAACCCTTAACAACAAACATATCCGAACTACTGTTAGCCTATTGTACGTCACTTTTGGAACATCATGTTGTTAATACAGAAGGTGTATAATATTCAGATGATCCAATATATATATTTGCATGCATTTTTTTTTTTTTACCGAAAATGACGGTCAGGTTATTGCAACCGTGCGAAGAATAGGATCGAAATTATGACACGCGTTTTTGACGCACTTTTAAGTTTTTGGGTGCTCCTACTTTAGTAACGTAAAACATGATGGTTACAGGAATAAATAAAATATTAAAAATTATAAAATGAGCCAATCATTGCTTAGGTCATATCTCGTCTTTGCAAGATTAAATTTCTCTGAAGTGATGCAATAGCTTCCTTTAGGAAAAGTGGCTTTCCTCATTAATTACATTAATTATTTTAAAATTATGTCAATCTGGTTGAAGTTTTTTCATTCTTTTTTCTTTTTGCAAAGTAATGAGCAGTCAGATGCATTATTTTAGATTTAAGAATCTACATGCTCTTTCATGTTCACTGATTCTGTATTTTTAATAATCTTCTATACTGCAACTAAATTTGTCCAAATGATCAATAGATTTGAAAATTTCTTTAATGTATTTATATTGGGAAGATTTTTAATGAGAATAAAGTTTGATACAAGATATGGCTTGATTAATGATGTAATGTGGGACAGAGTTTCATGTTGTCTTTTTTTTGCGTAAAGGTCAAATTCTAAGTTATTCTTATATTTTTATTGAGTAGCTTAACAACTGTTCGTTGCCATGATCATTACAATAATCAGTATAAATAAAATAATGAAAACACCTAAAAATGGCCTGAATCTGCCTTGGAATGGACGGATACAACTTCTGGATTGTTTTTAATTGGTTCTGTAGTCCTGAACATTCCGTGGTCTTCAGAGTTTTTTGGTGTGACAATTCTCTTCAATCCCCTTTCTCTGTCAGTTACTATCGGTTTCTTTCCACTCTTGTGTTTTGTAGACGATGTTTTCCCACTAACACTATATGCAGTCATGGTTTTTAGTTCTCGATACATCAAGCAATCGGAAGTCTGTCAGATCTGACATGATGGCCACTCAACTAAATATAAGGATACCAACAGCCATAGTAAGATACTGGTCTTTGCATTGCTATATCGAACGTACAAAACAAAGCCCTTGCAATATACAGAGTGTCCCAAATTGATGTATATATTCTTTGAAACGTTATAGCTCAACAGCGAAATGAGATAGAAATATAAGGTTTGTTGTGTATGATCCAGACGGCGCTGGAAAAGCATAGTGCAGTGTGGTCTGTCCTCCAGAGGATTAATTGGGCCGTACTTTTTAGAACGTACTGTCACAGGTCAGATTTACCTGCAAATGTTGGAACTCCGCGTCTTAATGATCTCTCCGAGAATGGAAATGAAGAAGTGCTACGGAGTTCCCGCTTCGATCTCCCGATTTAACCCCTCTCGACTTCTACCTTTGGGGAACTGTAAAGAACACGGTGTACGCCACAAACCCACAAACACTGACGGAATTAATAGATCAGATTGAACATTCCACCAATGATATTCCATTAGCTACAATCCAGTAGGTATGTTGCTCTGTTCGACGTCGGTGTTGGGAGTGTACTGTGGCAGAAGGTGGACACTTTGAACATGTACGGGCTTAAGGAAGTTTAAGGAATAAAATACAACAAAACTTGTATTTTTATCTCATTTCGTTGCTGAGTTATAACGTTTCAAAGAGTGTATACATCAATTCGGGACACTCTGTATACATAAGCAGAATGTTGAAACCTGACTAGTTTTCACTTTTTATTCCCGGCTTTATTCTACATGTATCTTAGCCCCATTCATAATCTGATTTAATACTTGTTCATTTCAATACCAATAGTATTGTTATTCAATCACGCTTACTTGCTATCTTTAAATATTGTTTAAATATTTAAATTTAAAAGTCGTTTACAAATTGATAGCCCAAATGGTTGGGTTGGTTTGGTTTGGTTTGTTTGGTATTAATGTCCATTTCAACTGCTATGGTCATTTCAGGACGGCGTTATAGGGGCCGCAAATTTTGCCTCGCAAGGGTTCTTTAACGTGTAGCCGGCAAACGACTACACGGGACCAACGGCTTTACTTCCCTTCCGAAGGAAGTGCGTGATCTCAGGATTTACCCCTGAAAAATCCTCGTCGTCCTCGGCCGGGATCGAACCCGCGTACTCGGGCATCAGAGGCGATCACGCAACCGTAGCCCAAATGGTAGAGGCGTCGACCATGACAGTCGAGGTTCCTGGTTGAATCTAGGTCGCAGAATTTTTCCTCCCATTTTTCAATGGAAAAGTCGTTTACTTCTTTTTGTTCAATGTTGTTCAATTTTATTTTATATTTTATATTCAACTTTTGCCATCCAATCCGAATGGAGAGTTTGTCACCATCTGGAAAGGAAGTCTTCAGAGTTTGGTAACTCTGTGATTCATCTGGAGTGTCTGCGGCGTTTGATTATCATCTACATAAGAAGTCGACGTGAGAGTAATATCCCACTTTGTAGCAATTGTATTGAACTTTAAAATTTGAAATTTTCCTAAGAATGAAATTATAAATCATCATCTAGATTAATTGTAAAAAAACATGGAAAAGAGAATGGGATTTTTTAATGTGTATTTTATCAGGGCTCTTCTAACACGTTTCTCCGTTAGCCTGTGGGAAGTTTTTTTTTTTTTTTTGTTATATTTGTATCATCCTTCTTCCATGTCTTTACAACGATAAATTTCGTTTTCAAGTTACATTTTGAAGATAAGATCACTCAGATGAGCTCCATTGGAGATAAGGCACACCTTTTCACGCTGTTCGCACAGTTCGAGGGCGACCAGGAGGCTTCTTGTTGACAGCAACTGCACAGCCCTGAATTATGTGACCCAATTTAACATTGTTTGGGGTGTCGGAACCTTTTCATTTCTTCCAATGTCAAAATGTGTCGAAAAACTCGCTGCATTACAATAGCGGAATCACTGTTTTTTAAGAACATATCCACAGCAAAAGCTTGATGCTCTTTCGACCAACGATGCATGATGACTAAAGGCTTAAACTGCTTTACTCAGCGATGTGTGTCTCACTGCTCCACCTGCAAAGATGTCGGCGTGGCGCCAAATTTAATCGTTAATTGTTTCTGTCCTACCCGTGGCCACTGAGAGAGAAGGCCTCAGCATTGAAACGTATATATTGTTACATCATCATAGATAGTGCATTGTTATTCGTATTTCTACCAGTAATGAGCCCAGAATGTATTAAGTTTCAATGCAGAGGCCTTCTCTCTCAGTGATCACGCCACCCTGTTTAATGAAATTGGAGATAATTTTGAAAATATATGTACAAACGAAAGATAACAATGTATATATGAAAATTTATTTATTGTTGGAAATTTTGTTTGTTGTAGATTGTTTCTTATGGGGAATTTTTGATTGTATATTTTTATTTCTTTTAATAAGATAAATTATTTGTCATGTTTAATTTGGCCATTCATTATTTTATTTTACTTTGTTTTTAGCACATTTACGTAGAAAAGTACTTATGTGATCGGTTTGTCCAGCTGTCCGTAGATACAATTCCAACAATGCATTGAGTTGTCATGGAGCTGGTACGAGGCTAACGAGAAAGACAGGCTCCCACACTGAAAAGTCACCTGACAAAGACAAGTCTAGCAACAATGTAAAGTACATTGTTTCCATCTTGGATTTAAACAATCAGTATTTTTTCGTTTGTTGGAAACAATGAAGTTTACATTGTTGCTAGACCTATCTTGGTCAGGTGACTTTCAGTGCCGGAGCCTGTTTTTCTCGTTAGCCTCGAGCTGGTAAGTATGACGTCAGTTCCTGGCCAGCGAGGCCGACGAGAGACAGGCCAGTGCCAACACCTCCTAAAAAGAAAGCCTGTGCACTGAAAAATCATACATTGTTACGTCATCATCAAAAGGCATTGTTAATCGTATTTCTGCCAATAACAAGCCCTAAATTATGACTTCTTATGATCATGTAACAATGTATGAATTTTCAGTGCGTAGGCTTTCTTTCTAGGAGGTGTTGCCAGTGCACTCAAAAGTCACATGATCATCGGGGTCCCGGCAACAATCCATCCTTCATTGTTTCCAACAAACGAAAAATTACGGATTGTTAAAATCCAAGATGGAGACAATGAAGGATGAATTGTTGGCCGGACCCGATGATCATGTGATTTTTGAATGCCCTGGCCTGTCTCTTGTTGGCCTCGCTGGCCAGTTGCCTAGCGATTCCAAACATTAGGTTTAACAATGCGGTGTAATGCCATTGAAAAGCATAGAGAAGTTAACCCTAAGTTTGGAATCGCTAGGCAACGGGCCAGGAACTGACGTCACTATTTACCAGCCATAGCCGACGAAAAAGTCTTTCTAGTTGGCTTTGTTACCAGCTCTATAGTGAACTGCTGGAAGAGAGCGAATTATCCTTGCATTGGGGAAAACGCATGCTGAGCACTTCGGTTCAGCTCTGTGGGTGCTCTAAATGTTGTTGAGATGGTGCGCGTGCAGGATGCACGTGATTGACGATTATTGAAAGGGGAGATCGGTCTCTAAATCAAAAGAACTTTTTTATTCTTATATATAGGGATGTGTTCTTATTATTTATTACGACAACTTGAAAACGAATTAACTTTTTCACACCCTGTTTTCACCAATCCATTAATATGGGATAGAGCACGAAAGTGAGATAGCCGAAATATGTACAATAACCAAATATGGCATGAAATATTTCAAGCAAATCTTCACGATGTGTCATGACTGTCATGAATATATAAGAGTAACTAGTGGTAGTAGACATTGGTCTAGAGGTACGTGTTCCAGTGGTGCCATATGGTACCGTTGGAACTTTCAATGCCAAGATATGGCGTGTAATATATCAAACAAATTGTAAAGACGTCTCATGAATGAATATAACGCGTAAATAATAATAGTGGGGATAGGTTTAATAATACGTGTCCTAATCGTACCATATGGTACCGTCTTAACTTTCAGTGCAAAGACCTGTTGCTATCCATAGTTTATTGGTATCAAGAGCATATTGGTGTTAGGCCTAATATTATCCAAAACTAATTACTGTGAGGCATATTGCTAATTGTAATAGCTAATCGCTTGCTTCAATGGTAGATGATAACGTAGAAGCACTTTGGTAATAGAATATGAAAAAATAATAGATGCTTACACAGAACGTTTCAGCAATTGAGGCTCACTTCGTTTAACATTATGTGGGAATGCCTGCAAATTAAAGAACTTTTATTTGTTCAAATATATAAAGAATAACGTCACTCTCCATTTAACTTTTCAGTTATTCAAGTTTATTCGTTTAAATTTTCTCTTTACATTAGTTTACTTAAATAGTAATTTACAATTTAGTTTTCATATTTATTTATTTTCTCTTAAGTGTTTTAAAATGTAGGTTAATTCTATGTATTCATGCATGATGCTATAACACGAAAATGTGCTCCTTTTATCCGCTTTGGTGGTAAAATCATTCTTGTTTATGTATTTCTATTGCTTCAAGTAGGAGGAAGATTTATATTGTTGAGATTTACATCTATGGGACCGTAATCGTGTCTTTGATTTAGAATATGTTGCGCATAGGTGGAAAGCTAATTTCACCTTTTATGTTCCTGCTATATGGACTTTGCATTTATTTCAATTAACCAGTAGCTGCAGAAAATATATGGAAACCTATGTTTAAATATTGTGTAAAAGGTGTTATTTTTCCTCTTTTTGTCACTTTGTTAAGCCAGGAATAAAAGGCGAAACTATTCAGTTTTCAAATCTCTAATATTTGTAGCAAGACTTCTATTTTTTACGTACTTGTATAAGGTCCACACTAACCAGGGAAAACAAAGAATTATCATTATGTAAAGTAGTTGGGCAGAACTATTTGTATGAGTAGAGTCAGTCGGGACAAAATTATTTTTTGTCCAACACCTGTATATTCGTAGACTAGTTCCAAGGCACGCGAGCTGGCTCCTTTAATCATCTTCGAGGTTTTACTGGAAATGGAAACACTGCCAGTAAAATGATGTGTTTATTTGCAGTTATGTCTCAATGTCAGGAGTCATTTGATATATAGACTTGGCTATTTTTGATTATTTATGACGAAGGAAATAATTTCGTCACTAGCAATATTTTGAAAGATACCGAGATAGACTTATCAGACCCGCTTAATAACATAAAAATATTTCATACGCATCCGCTTTATTTTTTGACATCTTCATCGTGCCACGCTTCAAATCTAGCAACCATACGATTCACATTCAAACTAAAGCCTCTCCAACACTTAATTGTTTCTGTCAACGTAAGAGTGTCGGACAGCTGTCGTCTGATGGAAAGTCGCTCCCACGCAATAATGTCAACGTTGACCTTAGTATTGACCCCGAATGTCCTCGTGACCAATGTCCACGACCACCGCAGAGATCTCTTCGCAAACATTTGGAGAAGCGCTGCCAACCCGAAGCTTCCTTTTGACGTTGACCAGCCGGCACTCATCACTCCTCCTCCCTCGCGTGGCACGCGCAAATACCACACCACCAATCACCTCACTTTTTACGTCACTCGCAACGCCTGCACGTGATGGATAATGACGGTTCGACTTAAGTAAGACGTACTACTCTGGCTCAGGATTAGGAAATAAATTTACTCGAAAAGAGGCTTTGGGTGACAGAGGGATTCACCTCGATTCATCTGGACAAGGAGGCGACAAAAATAAACGAAAAAGAAAAGAGGGGGTATACGGTTGCTTAGCGTTTATAAACCAAAATATACTCATGACAAAGTAAAGAATTTTGAAGAGCTTTGTTTGAGTGGCAACACTTTTTGAAGAAGCTAAGTCGTGTTTTTCGCGCGCATTTTCTTAAACCAATATTAAGACTTTCTGTTTTATAGCCAACATCAAACAAACAGAAAATAGACTGAGATTAATCTTAATTTAAGACCAAATAAATAATCTTTTACATTTATTACCTTTTTATGTCATGAAGAGAAAACAACTGTAAAAAATAAAAAAAAAAAAAAAGAAGCGAGGAAAATTAACTTGAATTCTCTCACCGGTGCGTTTGGTTGCGCCGCCTGAAAGCGCGACATTGGCATCCCGAGATCTGGTTATCTTTCCCGCGGAATAAAAAGCGCGCGGAAACGGCGACTGGTCACTGTCACCCGTCAACTGTCGTCTCCGTTCTCCGTTTTCATGTCACTCTTAACAAGTCTATTTTCGTCTTCCGGCAGAGCAAGTCGAAGATATGGGACTGAAATAATCGCGCCTAATAAGGTCGAAGCTCAACAGACAGAAACGAAATCTTCTGGTTTAACGACGGGAATTTCTTTACGAAGATGTAGTCGCTAGATTGGATCATGAATTTTATACTTTGTTAAAACTTTCATGCTTTTTTTTTTTTTTACAACACACTGTCTATACCTATCATTCAAGATGTGATATTTTTTTTTTTTTATTTTAGCAGCAGACAGGCAGACTTGCCAATGGAGGTGTGCTTTTTATAACTTTCAATTAAACGCCGACGCTATTTTAAACCCCCTTGCTTCCGTTTTGACATTTAATTTTTCTAGTAATTTTATGGATTAATGGCACGTTTGGAAGGGGTGGTTTGCTTGGCGTTGACATAATTCACTACTTTTAAAACATCAGTTGCGACAACTATTTAATTATTCGCAACAACAGAAATACATTTACTTTATCCAAAACAGTTTGAGACTGTAACTATACACGAGTTTAAATGGTATATGCTTTTATGTGAACGAAATTGGTATGTTTTGTATTTAATGTATTGACGACAGAGCAGTGGTGTTCCGTATTTCATTGTAGGTTTTCCATAGACCATCTAATGCGCGAGGTCTCTTTTGAGTAGGCCAATAGCATATACTCCATAGGAACAACATCTGGTGACTTCACCGGAATGCTACTGAAATCGATAGCCCTGATTCCTGTTTCGTCGATTTTACCTTGTGATTAGAAGCCTTATCCTAATGAAGCAAAATTTGATTTCTTTATGCATCATAAAGACGTAGGATAGCAGAGCGATAAATTTGTTCAAGTATGCTTTTGACTTTGGTGATACTTCGTGCAGGATTAATTTTCCGTTATAGCTAAACCCAGCACATAGTCAATATTGGTGGTTTTTGATCAAAGTGCAGTTTCGTCAAAAGTTTGTACAAGAGTGTAAATTTGCGTTTGTTGGTGTTTTTGATCAAAAAAGTGATCTTTAGGGAAAAGTATGCGCAAGAGTGGAAATTGGCGTTTGTTGGTGGTTATTGATCAAATTCGCCTTTGGCCCGTTTTTTGCGATAAAAGAAGATCGCTCGAGTCTTGTTGCAATTGCTTAAGTAGAACCATGCTTCGTCTAAGGTTTCCACTTTTTTTCAAGTTTTCCCGCATCCAATTTCCGCGCATTGCTTACGGCGATATGTCGTGACAGTAATTTGTGAACATTGACCTTGTGCCGTCGTTCCATTTGCAAAACTTTGTTAATAATGTGACTTACTCCGAGAGAAGAGGCAGCGCTGCTTAGGGTTATGGGATTTACAGTCGATGCTAGCCTTGACTTTCCTCACCACTGCGGGCCTTTATATACTCTTCCCAAAACGGACTTGTTCGCGGTGGCATTGTTTCTCCTAAGTCTGAATTTAAAATAGGGAATGGCTTCACATGATAACAATAGCAAGGACTCTCAACAATAATCACGTGAAGAACGTACATTTCAATTTCATTCACATGAACATTAATGAGCTTCTGTATACAAAGAGTAAATGAATCATACTATAGTATGCTACTCGAGGCACTGTTTTTTTATGTTTCAGTAACGCGTATTAGAAAATAGGAATTTAAGTTAGGTTTATTCGTCAGAACATTTGTAGGACGAGATGGAAAGAACTATTTGAAGCTGCAAACGCCGTCATCCAATTTGAACTGCTATAAAGTTAGCATGGTTCCAATATCTCATAGAATCTATGCCTTGATGAATTACGGCTAAGAAAAATGGTAAAGGTGCCAACTCGTTATTAGTATAATGTCTCTAATAAAATGACCATTCACTTGCTGCTTGTTATAATACTTTTTTTTTTTGAACTAATCTGAAGTAGTTCTTCCGTGTCCGAGGCTTCATTTGGTTTGTTGTAACTTTCTATGCTAAGATATGGCATGCAATATATCAAACAATTGTAACAACGTGTCATGAGTGAATATAACGAGTAAATAATAATAATGGGAATTGGTTTAGTAGCACGGGCCTTAATGGAACCATAAGGTACCCTATGTTACTGTTGTAAGTTTCAATGCTAAGATATGGCATGTAATATATCAAACAACTCGTAACAACGTGTCAAGAGTGAATATAACGAGTAAATAATGATAATGGGAATTGGTTTAGTAGCACGTGCCCTAATGAAACCATATTGTACCCTATGGTACTGTTGTATCTTTCAATGCTAAGATATTGCGTGTAATATATCATCCAACACTTTAAGCGTTGTTAGACCTATCATTATCCATAGCTTATTGTTATCAAGATCATATTGCTGTTAGGCTTGATAGTATCGAAAACTAATGACTGTGAGATACATTGCTAATTGGTAGTAGTTAATCGCTTTCTTTAGTAGTAGATGATAACTTACAAACAGTTTAGTAATTGATGCTTACACATAACGCTTCAGCGATTGAGGCTCACTTCGTTTAACTTTATGTGGTAGCCTACAAATTAAAGAAGTTTTATTTTTTCAAATAAAAACAGAATAATTTCACTCTCCATTTCACCTTTCAGTTCTTCAAGTTTATTCGTTTAAATTCTCTCGATTCATCAGTTTCCTTAAACAGTACTTGACAATTTAGTTTTCATATTCATATATTTTCTATAAAGTGTTTTAAAATGTAGGTGAATTCTGTGTTTCCATGTATGATGCTATAACACGAAAATATGCTCCCTTTATCCGTTTTGGCGTTAAAATCATTCTTGTTTCATATGTGTCTTGTTTATGATCAAAAAAGTACCACCAAACAAATATACTCGAATGAAATTCACGTTTTCGGCAATGTTTTAATCGAAAAAAAGAAGTACCAACAAACAAACTCAAAAGCATTATTCTCAGACATAAGGTTTACTATGAAACTGAAGCTATTGTCGGATACTGAAGGTTTGTTCAGCGACTGAATATTTTTTCAAAGCTGTGTTGTTTTTGTTCCCAAAGGTATCACCAAACGAATGTAGTCATAGGAGAGTGAAGCTTTTCGGAGTGTTTCATCAAAAAATTCAAGTATCAGCAAAAACACAAGGGCTATGTCCAGGGCCGAATTTCGGCAGCTAGAGGCCCCTAGGCTATTCCATTATGAGTAGTATGAATGTAAGCACTTCTTGATCTTAAATGTAGGCCCCTCTTGATCTTGAGGCCCTAGACTGAAGCCTAGTTAGCCTTTAGGAAAATCCGGCCCTGGCTATATCCACAAACAAAAATTTACTCGCAGACTGAAGCTTTATTCAGAAACTGAAGGTGTGTTCAGAGAGTGAATGTTTTTTCAAAGGTGTGTTGTTTTTGATCAAAAATGTATGACCAAACGATTGTATTCGAGAGAACGTGACGTTTTTGGTTGTTTCTTTAAAAAACTGAAGTATCAACAAACAAATAAAAAAGCTGTGTCCTAAGACAAAAGGTTTGCTAGGAGTATGAAGCTTTGTTATGCAACTGACGGTTTGTTCTGAGACTGAATGTTTTTGCAGAAGTATGCTATTGTTGATCAAAAAAGGATCGCCAAACGAACTTCGTCGAATAAAAGAGAGGTTTTTAGCAGTGTTTGATCAAAAAAGTGAAGTATCAGCAAAAAAACATTAAAGCTATATTCTCAGACAAAAGGTTGCTATGAAACTGAAAGTAAGTTTGTTCAGAGACTGAATGTGTTTTCAAAGGTCTCTTGTTTTTGATCAAAAAGTATTACCAAACAAATATAATCAATAAAAAGACACGTTTTTGGCAGTGTTTGATCAACAAATTGATGTTCAGTAAAAAAAACACAACTCCTGTATTCTCAGACTAAAGGTTTTTTCATAAGTATCACCTAAGGAATGTAGTCGAATAAATGTGACGTTTTTAGAGTTGTCTGATCATAAAATTGAAGTATCAGCAAACAAACACAAAAGCTTTATTCTCAGACAAAAGATTTGCTATGAATCCTAAGCTTTGGTCTGATACTGAAGGTTTGTTCAGAGACTGAACGTTTTTTCATGTCTTGTTTTTGATCAAAAAAGCATCACCAAAAGAATGTAATCGAATGAAAGTCACGTTTTTAGCAGTGTCTGGTCGAAAAGCTGATGTATCAGTAAACAATCACAAATCCCATATCTTCAGACAAAAGGTTTGCTATGGAACTGAAGCTTTGTTCTGATACTGAAGGTTTGTTCAGAGACCGAAAGTTTTTTCATATGCGTCTTGTTAAGATCAAAAAAAGTACCACCAAAAAATATACTCGAATGAAATTCACGTTTTAGGCAATGTTTTAATCGAAAAAAAGAAGTACCAACAAACAAACTCAAAAGCTTTATTCTCAGACATAAGGTTTGCTATGAAACTGAAGCTTTTGTCGGATACTGAAGGTTTGTTCAGCGACTGAATGTTTTTTTCAAAGCTGTGTTGTTTTCGTTCCCAAAGGTATCACCAAACGAATGTAGTCATAGGAAAGTGAAGCTTTTCGGAGTGTTTCATCAAAAAATTGAAGTATCAGCAAAAACACAAGGGCTATGTCCAGGGCCAGATTTAGGCAGCTAGAGGCCCCTGGGCTATTCCAATATGAGTAGTATGAATGTAGGCTTCTCTTGATCTTGAATGTAGGCCCCTCTTGATCTTGAGGCCCTAGGCTGAAGCCTAGTTAGCCTATAGGAAAATCCGGCCCTGGTTATGTCCGTAAAACAAAAATTTTCTCGGAGACTGAAGCTTAGTTCTGATACTGAAGGTGTGTCAGAGAGCGAATGTTTTTTCAAAGGTGTTGTTTTTGATCAAAAATGTATGACTAAACGATTGTATTCGAGAAAACGTGACGTTTTTGGTTGTATTTGTTTAAAAAAGTGAAATATCAGCAAACAAACAAAAAATCTGTGTCCTAAAACAAAAGGTTTGCTAGGAGAATGCTACTGACGGTTTGTTCTGAGACTGAATGTTTTTCAGAAGTATGCTATTGTTGATCAAAAAAGGATCGCCAAACGAACATTGTCGAATGAAAGTGAGGTTTTTAGCCGTGTTTGATCAAAAAAGTGAAGTATCAGCAAAAAAACATAAAAGCTATATCCTCAGACAAAAGGTTTGCTATGAAGCTGAAACTTTGTTCTGATACTGAAGGTTTGTTCTGATACTGAAGGTTTGTTCAG
>JAHWFO010070582.1:677974-710580 GCA_023313115.1 Rhysida immarginata | reverse complement strand
CAAGTCAGATGCAAGTATCATTTTTAGATCTTTTCAAAAAGAAAAAAATAAAAAGCAAAAGAATTACATTTTTGAAATCAGTTTTATGAAAAGCAACCCTAATAGGAAGTTGTCTTTGATTTCCTGGCATTAAGTCATTCTTATTCTTATTAAGTGTAGTTTAATTTCTGAAATTTCATTTGATTGATTGACCACACAGTATCTATTATATTTATGTTTATAATGTCTTCATTGCTTAGAATCTTTCCAAATCGATTAAATGTAGAAAGATAAAAAATTGAAACAGTAAAAATTATAATATAAAATAATGAATTAAAACTTTATTTTATAAAAATTTTACCAATACAAAAAATTAAAAAAAAAACATTTCAATAAAAAAAATTCTCAATTGAATATAATAAAAATTTTTTCCCTAAGATCTTTAGATTCTAGTTATTAATTACAAAAAAGTGCATGAGCATGCTATAAGATTAAATCATTCAAATAACATTTAGTTGTTCATTGTAAGAAGAAAAACACATTCCATGCAGGAAAAATTAATAATAAACGAAACTTTATTTATAAAAATCTAAAGAAAATACTTGAATGAAACATGCGATATAAACATACAATAATTAAATATTGAACTTTGAAAATTAAAAAAATAAAATCAATAATAAAATAATAATGATGATGAACGTCACTCTTCTGTCCACAATTTTGGGTTAGATGGTATCCAACTTTTGAGGTCCAATTGATGTGAGGTTTCCCTGATGATTTTACACTGATGATTCAATTTTTAAGTTGAAATGGAAAATGAGTAATTTTTTACTGATGATGAGTTGAAATGTAGATGGACATTTTTTTTTACAAATTAGTAAAAAAAATTACGTATTTTGGATTTATTCAAGAATTATTTAATTTGGTATTGGTCAACAATTTTTCAATATAGAGTGTCCCAAATTGATGTATACACCTCTTTGAAAAGTTATAGCTCAGCAACGGTATGAGATAGAAATATAAGGTTTGTGATGTATGATCCAGACGGCGCTGTAAAAGCATGGTGTACTTTTCCGAACATACTGTCACGGGTCAGACTTATCTGCAAATGTTGGAACTCATGATTCCACGTCTTAATGATCTCTTAGAGAATGGAAATGAGGTTTACTTCCAACAAGACGGGGCTCCACCTCACTTTCATGTCGATGTAATAACTTTCCTCGATAACACATTCAATCACAGATGGACAGGACGAAGCGGAAGTACTACGGAGTTCCCGTCTCGATTTAACCCCTCTCGACTTCTACCTTTGGGGAACTTTAAAGAATACGGTGTATGCCACAAACTCACAAACACTGACGGAATTAAGAGATCAGATTGAACATTCCATTAGCTACAATCCAGTCGGTATGTCGCTCTGTTTGACGTCGCTATTGGGTGAGGCAGAAGGTGGACATTTTGAATATGTACGGGCCTAAGAAAATTTAAGGAATAAAATACAACAAAACTTATATTTCTATCTCATTTTGTTGCTGAGTTATAACGTTTCAAAGAGTGAATACATCAATTTGGAACACTGTAGTATTTGCCATGTTAACTTGAAAAGTTTTAGTCCTAACAAGATATTTTTCCCAGCAGTTATTCTTTATGGTATTGTGAGGAAAATAAACTAAAGTCATGTAGATAGGTGAATAATAAATATATTTTTTAACTTACCAAATTTAGATTTATGCAAATTATGCAGGATAATTTAATTTTCAAAATTCAAAATTTTTTAGAAAATTTTTTGGCTTATTTTTATGTCACAATTTTACTCCATATTATTGTTAATTAATACACTTGAATAGAATATGTATTTAAAATTTTCATATTATTATAAATAAAAGAAATGATAAAAAGCTTAATTTCATATTTTTATTATTTTTTTTTTTTTAGCATATATTAACCTTAAAGTAAAAACAATTTGCGAAAGTTCATTTGCGGATTCCCAAATATTTGCATTTATTTTCAACCCAATTATCGGCACAACATAAAAACTCATATGTATATTTCATCATTTAAATAAACCTCGTTTGTATCAAATTTTCCTAAATGCTTTAAAGAAAATTGACAAGCTCGGGATCCCTTGCAGAACGTCGGAAAAAAACTATTTAAGCTCTACTTATAAAGCTAATCTTTACTTTTCTCTTAATAATAAAGAATAGAAATAAAGAAGAGCAGTAAGCAGTTTCCAAAGGCATGTGTCGTCCTCTGTTGTCAAAAATCTATAAAAATTTCCACCATCTCTCTTTATCTTGTATTCATTTTCCGGAATTGTCAAATACGTCAAAAAAGTTCGCCTATTGATCAAGTAAAAGGAAATTTTAAGCTGCATAGACAATTCAGATATGTAAACACTATAGCCATCAGTACCATTATTCAATAAGAAATATAATGATTTTATTACTTAAGCTTATTTTTTCTATTGATTTAAGTAAGATTCAATAGTTTCGTTTTATCATTAGTAAAAAGTTGAATTGATTGAATAAAGTTAAGAGATATGGAATGTATTGTATATTTTCAACCATTCTCCTTTCTATTCTCTTGACGCACCAAGACATACACGTGCGTGCCATATGGAGAGCCAATGATCGATGGGACACTAATTACCTCTTGGCCAGGTCGAACGCCAAAACCACAGCGCTCTTGATGGTTTTCCTCACCTTCTCCTGCTTCACCAACTCATTGAAATGTAACCTTTGACCCGCTAAAATTAAGACCATATTCGTTCATTTTAAAGACTGCAAGAGTTCCAGTTTCTTAAAAACAGATTTTTAACTCTTGCTGCTTTGAATTTGAATTCCTTAACTGTAATACCTCACGTGGAAGATTAAAAAGCAGAACAGGAGCTTAAACAACAAAGATTACAACTTAACGACTTGAAAATCCCCTTTTAAAGATTTAGTTCAAAGCTGTTTAATCTGCATGCCCTCAAAACGTTTTAAGCTAACGATTTTTTTCACTGCCGAGGAAACCCGAACTAGCCTAGATGACAAGAGTTCAAAGGTGAACTAAATTCCAGTTTCAATGAAGCTTTCTTTTCTCGGCAACTAATGACAAGAGGGCAACGAGTGGGAATATTTTCCCATCACCCTTATCCCTCATTCACAGTTCCTAAAAATTGGATATTGAACAGATCCACGTGGTGGGGGTAAATAGAGACCCCCACCTCTTCACCACCCACTTTGATGTATGCAATGAATGCATTGGTGATTTCTGAAGACCTAGAAAACTGCTTTTCCCTGAACTGATAAATGATGATAACAGTTTGTTTATCTGTTTATTTGAAAAACGCTATGTTGCATAAACATTATGGCTCTTACGTAGAATTCGGCTTATAGTAAAAAAGCTGAAAATATATATAATAGGCACGATCTTTCAAGTATCCGCACAACCAAAAGTCACAGGGATTCAACTCTGGAAGTGCAACAAAAATTTCTATTACAACATGAGTCCGGAAGAGCATACAATTCAGTCATAGGGCTCGCAACTACTAGGACGGAAGATTTACTAAATCTATGAGTAGGTAGAGGTGGACCATTTCGAGTTTGTAAATCTACATATTATATAATACTACGATAGTAAGAACTAATAAGATACGATGATATAAAAAAGAACTGACTACGTGTGATATATGCATGTTGGATACTGATTTTAAAACAGAGACTTGCTGATCTCATTTTGCTTAATTTAAATATCCAAACGCTTAAAGAAAACCTGATTTTGTTATTTTTTTTATATAAATCAAGTTTAAAGCTCTTTTCTAAATATGATTTTAAATTGTATGCAAATGAAATAAGCAGTAGTCGAGAGTAATTTTCGAAGGGCAAACTTTGTGCTGCACTTTAAATTTAATTTGAATGAAGCAATTAATAAATAGAATTAATCTACAAGTTATCAAAATACCGGCGTAAAAAGTAAATTTATTGATAAAGCGAGGATCTGGAAGTCCTTTACATTTACATTTAGCGTCTGGTGAGTGTACAAGCAATACACTGGGCAATAAAGTATTCTGGATGAAAATGATGAGGAATGGAATTATCAGGTTGTTGCAAAAGTTTCTTCCGGTTCTAGAACCCGTGCCCAAGAAGGGCTCATTTTCCGAAGGGGGTGTTCATATTTTTTCAAACAAATTATTGCATTCGATTCCTGAATATCCAAGAATCAACTTTCTGACTATACATCTGTGAGTGCCGTCAACGGTCTGAAATGGACCTTTCACGCGAGCATATTCGAGCAATAATCTTCTACGAGTGTTATGGAAAGATCAGTGCTGCCCAATGTCACCGAAACATTTGCCAACGTTTAGAAAGATCAGTCTGAATAATATCGCCGGTTCAGACGTGGAGATAGCACTCTTTAAAATGCAACTCTCTGGTCGGCCAATCATGATTTCAGATGGTGATCTACGCTAAGCAATTGATGAAGATCACAATGTAACAACGAGGGAACTCGCAGAACAGTTCAAGGTTCACTTTTCAACCATTGCCCGGCATCTGCATGAGCTGAATCTGTCATTCAAGTTCAATCGTTTTTGTGTTGGAAAAAAAATCCGAAAAAAAACTGTTGCAACAACCTGATATTTATCCTTTTATGCTATGAGAAAGAATAGAAAATATGTTGGGAAGGAAAAGGAAGTAGTGGAATATATTTCCTTGTAAAGAAAGGTTGGTTCTGCGATAAGAAAGGAAAAATGATTCAAACAATCTAAAAAATTGTCCGAACGTCGCCTTGGAGCTCAACCAAGATGTTGTCTAGTGTTCACTTGTCGGTTGCAAGTAAGTTTTGTCTTTTTCTCTAAACGAAATATAAATTGTTTTGACAAAGAAAAACTGTTTTTGCTGAATAATATGATATTGCAAATTGCTTTTTAATTTCCGTTATACGTTATTTATAATGTATGAATTAGTACTGTCGTTCTGTTCTTGAATTATCCCTGATGATGGTAGCGATGTTAGACTGGTAATAGTATAGAAACAAATAAATATTAAAACTTCTTAATAAAATTTAACATTGTTGTTCTATGAAAAGATATGAAATTATTACTTGGTAGATTAAAGCAATTGAGTTCTTCCGAATATAATAAATTTGCCGCACCTTAATAGGTTGGGGGTACAATATGTGTTCAACAAGAAAGACAGTGGTTGTAAGTGCAAGACGACGTTCCTCTAATCCTACGACGATTAGACTACGATCTTGCTGTTAATTAAGTATCGCTTAAATTATATCCGTTAAAAACAATAAAAACTTTTTCTTTACTGTGATGCTCGATCATAATTATTAATAAAAAAATTGGCGTGTTAAAAATTAAAAAAAAAAAAAAATACCAGATTAAAAAACATCAGCTGCAGTGACCGCTGCAACTGATTTCGTTAAAAACATTAATACTGGATTTGCGAAGTCGGTCGTTCTGTTGCCAATTTTTACGAATTTTTTGATTTTGACTTCAGATTCGGATAGAGCATCAAAAACTAAATAAAAGTTATAATAGGCACACGTGTCGTAACTATTTGGGAACATGCGAAAATGGTGGTTAAATGATTAACACTTTGTCCTTCGAGCCTAGTCACGGCACTATAATATTTAACTTTAAACCAACGTTTTGGCCATGTTCCCGAATAGATTTCAAGGCAAACATAAATCTTTTATAAATGCCATACCCTATCTTTTGAATAAACGGACTGTTTTACATGTGCATTATTTCTTCGGTCAGTGACAGCAATAGTTTAACACCAGTGCATTTATTTTCCACAAGTAATCCAGATTATCAAAAATACACAATTGTGATAATATATCACAATCTATAATAATGTGGAATGTTCACTCAAAATAGTCAGTTATAAGTCCATCCTTATACCATTGAACAAAATATCTATTGCATGTATTTCAGATTTCACAGAACTGCAGTAATCATCGAAAGTATTACATTTTACATTTTGGACTAAAACAAATTCAATGTAAATTCGACAATAATTTTGTTTGTCTAATTTTCCTCACTTAAACAGCTATGAGGATAGATATTATCAAGATTGCAGTCAATAACCCACCTTAATTAGAACTTCCTTAAAGATAGAATGAGGATGTCAAACCTATAATCCCAAATTTAGCTTTCAAACTTTCAGCTTCAAAATCTCGTCTCATGAATGCTAATTCAGTGTGAATTAAATCTGAATTGCATCAAGAAAGTTGAGCAAGATTCAAGTAAGTTCAGCACTACTGGAAGAATCTTTTTTTTCATCTGTACGTTTGACACAACTTTCCCATTAAGTATTTAATTACCTGTTCTTCATTAGCTCTCGTCTCATCTAATCTCTAGTCTTCTTATCAATTCTATAATATGACTCTCCTTTTTACGTCAATAAAGGTATCTAATCTCTATTTCCTTCATAATAAAACAAGAGAGCCACTAATCTTAGATTACCTAAATAGTTGACTTAGCTTACAGTTCCTTTTTGCTTTCATCTCGAGAAATCTCCGTATATGATTCCTGGAGAAAATCTCCAATTTCACTTCTTCTGAATATAAAAAAAAACCACATTATTTTCTCATAGTTTATCACTCATTCTTTCTCGTGGTTATTTATTCATTGTTTGCCTTATGTTTACAACAACACAACATCTCAACAGTTAATCTAACCTTAACAATGCAGTTTAAGGTTCACTTTAAAAATAAAACGTATCACAATCGTTTTATCAATATCAAAAAATGAAAACAGTAAATATAACGAAGGAAAATATAATTTACAAAGACTAAATTGCAAACAATAATACTCTTCTGTCACATCTCAGATGTCACACAGTGCCACGTATTCTCACGCTAATCATGATCGAAAATTAAAACCACTGGGTTTATTATTGTTTTGAAGTTATACTTACGAGCAAGATTGCACCTGAATCGCTAGGTTATGCTGAAACTATTTTTCTATGAGATGTTTAATACAGAAATTCATTCGAGGATTCAGATGTTGTAGCGAAATCCTTGATTACCACTTTTTATAGTACAGTATTATCATAACGAATAGAATTAGACAGTGTGAACACACTCACACAGTAACCAATCCTAAAATCAGGCGAGGTGGCAGAAGTGTGAAATAAAGAGCGCTGCTGTCGCTATAAACCAATTTCAAAGCGAATCCTACTTATTGCAAATGGCAATTTCGCGTTTCCTGTTAAGTTTCTGTCGTATATTTTATTGTTTCACTATTTACACTCATATGCCAAAAATAATGGGATAGCACCTAATAACGTGTGGGATTTCTTCTAACCCGGTGAAGTGTCACAGTGCAACGTGGCATTGATTCCACAATTCGGTGGAGGACATCTGAAGACATTGCCAACCATTCCGACTGGAGAGCTTTCCACAATTGCCCATTACGGAGCCACCACCGGCTTGCACAGTGCATGTTTGACAACTTGGGTCCATGGCCTTCATGGGATCTGCGCCACATTCGAGCCCTACCATCAGCTCGTATCAGCTGGAATCGAGACTCATCAGAGCAGGTCACACGTTTCCAGTTGCCAAGTGTCCAGTTGATGTGTTCATGGGCCTAGGAGAGGCGTTGCTGACGATATGTTGTTGTTAGCAAGGACACCCTCATGGGTCTTCTGCTTCCATATCACATGGACACAAGATTTCGTTGCACAGTTCGCATCGATACAGCTCTAGTATCACCCTAGTTAAAATCTAATGTCATCTGGTGTACTGTCAGTTGCCTGTTAGCGGTAACCACCTACTTAGTCGCCGTTGGTCCCGTTCATTGAGAATGTGTGATCGACCACTACTTTGTCCATTGTGGGAGATAATGCCGTCAAATTGGTAATCTCGGTAGATTTTTTAAGCTGTGGACCGTGGGATGTTGAATTCTTGAGCCGCCTCCAATATTGAATGAGCCATACGTTGTGCTCCATGTACCAGGCCACGTTCGAACTCGTATAGCTCGCGTCGTGTTGCCATTGTCACACTGAACACTGATTTGCATATTTATACTGTTTGCACATGATGCTATTGCCACTTGAAAAATAGTCCACTGCTATCCCATGACTTTTGGCATGCGAGTGTATAAATGACAAGCGTGTTATAAAGTGTTAGCAGTATAATTTGTAAATTGTTTATTTGGTATCGAAAGGTGCTTTACGCTATTACTGTCCGTCCGTCCGTCTGTCTGTGAAGCATATGAAAGATTTTCAAAAGCTTTTTTCACCAGTCAATAAATATAGTTCATTGCATGAACCAGTTCGAAGATAGTCGAAATCGGAACAATGGTACTCCCTAGAAATTAAAAATGCAAAGGTATGGCCAGTAATATCTCAAACAACTCGTAACGACGAACCATGAACGAATATAACGTTAATTAAGTACTGTTTTTGCCAATGCATAAATATAGTTCGAAGATTGTCGAAATTCATCCAGTGGTACCTGATCTAATGAGGCCATCATGGTATCACTGCAAATTTTTAATGCTAAGGTATGGCATGTAATATATCAACCCATCGTAACGATCTATGATGAACGAATATATAAGAGTAATTATTAAGTTCGAAGATGGTCGAATTTGATTCAGTGGCATTTGTTCTAAAGGTACCATTCTGACACCATTGGAAATTTTCAATGCTACACTATGGCATGCAATATATCAAACGATTCGTAACGATCTGTCATAAGCAAGAGTTTTATTAAGTTCGAAGATGGACGAACTTGGTTCATTGGTACCTATTCTATGTTTTCAAAAACGATTCAAAAATAAATTGGTTTGGCGGAATGGTACATTCGCACAGGCCTACCACGAGATAATAATACGGAGTCAAAAAAGAAAATTGTGTTTTTCAATAAGAGGTAGCTATTCATTTCGTCTACATTGTGTTTGCAGCGTTGAAATGAATGCTTCTGCCATTTCTTCATTTTTACAAAAAAAAAAAAAATTAATTTCTCTAAAAAGGCTTAGCCCATTACCATAAAAAATACGTCAATGCATAGTTTAAGGACCCTTCTAAGTGTGAATTTCTTTAAAAAAAATTGACAGCGGGGGGGGGGGAGGGAGTCTTAGGGAGGGGATAGTTAATAACTCCAAAACGCTTCATCACAGTCAAACAAGTCATTTACAAAAAAAAAATTGCCTTAATAAGAGGAGTACGCACATGTCGAGTTTATTGAGTTTAGATCGCTGGTTTGCCCGATACAGACATTTTTTTAATTTTTAGAAAAAATTAATATTTCGAAAAAGGCTTACCCAATTGACATAAAAAATACGCTAAGGCACAATTTAGGGTACCCTCTAAGTAAGTATAATTTTAATTAGATTCAGCTATTTGCCGTATCAGAGGAGTTAGCTGCACAAATATTGATCACATACATACATACATAGAGACGGCAATTTTTTTTTTGAAAATTTTAACATATCTTTTCGAATCATGAGTTTTTAAGTCGTATTCAGCAAAAAAAAAATTGGGTTTCTGAAACAAACACATAGGCCTTCATTCTTAGAGAGTGATAGGCCAATATTGGAAATATTATGTTTCAAATGGTTTCTGTGACAGCGACAAGTTTAGCCTAATTAATGACTATGAATATCAGTAATACGTGTTCTAAAGACAAAATTGTAACGAGCAGTTATGAATGAATAAAACGAATAATTAATGAATTAGAACATGAACGAATTTTATTCAGTGGTATCTGTGCTAATGATACCATTATGGTACAATTGGAAATTCTCAATGAAGATATGCATGTAATATATCAAACAACTCATAGTGACGTGTTATGAATGAATATATAAGCGTAATTAATAAATTCGAAGATGGTCGAATTTGATTCAGTGGAACATATTTTAATGTTTTCAAAAAACTACTCAAAAATATTGGAAATATGTTTCAAATAGTCTGTGTGACGGCAACAAAGTAGCAAGCTATACTTTTAAAGATATAATGCTAGAAATTTTATCTTTAAATTAATACTCCAACATTCATAACGAGTTTTAGGTGCATTTCCTGTTCAATTCAGCTTTTTTAAAAATATTCTATAAATTTATCGGATGCTCGTAGGAGGAGAAGGAAATCTAAACTCAATCCCAGATAAGCGTAGAAATAAACATTCAAAAATAAAGATGAGGAAATTGAAATTTTTTTTTTTTTAATAATAAAAATTCATTCTGCGAAATTTGGCCTGCAATGAATGGACATGATATTATTAATATAATTAAATTTCTTTTGTTCAATAAGAATTATAAACCTGTATAACCAATATTTTTCGACTGTCTTCGTCTTCTTAAAAGTTGAAGGAAATTCAACTTCCTTTTCTATTTCTGGAAAACCTTATTGATTATTTTTTTCTAAATAATATTATGATAAATTAATATTTTCTAAATGCTTATCAGTATAATCATATTTTTATGAAGCTCTCCTTTTAATTAATTAAAATAAATTTGCGTTCTTTAGTAATTGTCTACGGCTTTGCCAGTCTAAATGCAGCAGATGAAACTTGCGAATTTGCTTCAGCTGAATCCTGCATCCTGAAGTCGCTTACTAGCTCATGTAACAGGTTAAAACTTATTAATTTCTTCATTTCTTCATTATAATAACGTTTTTCACTGATCTTTCATAATTATTAACATAGAGGGTGATGCAATTAGCTTGATAATCCTGAATAAGTCAAAAAGAAATACAATACAACATAAAAAAAACAGGAAAAAAGCTGACTAATTTCGCATTGTTTTAAGTCTACGTAAGAGAGGAGTTTTACAACGGCTTACTTACAGAATATATCGGACGAGGGAACCATCCAAACCTGTATCTCAATGCTTCACACCAAATTGAAATACGTTACTCACCTAAAGCTACTATTGATGCTTGCAAAACAAGAAATCGAGATATTCAAAAACTTTAGGTTCGGATGGTTCCCTTGTAAGTTGGAAGATCCCGGTGAAGATCCTATTATCATCCAGGGTTAAAAGAGAATCCTAACCTAGCAGAGATTACTGATTGACTAGAGGACAAGTTGGGAGTTCCTATGAGAAGAAATTCAACTTTGATAAACATATAATTGCTATGTACGTTTCATATTATAGGGACAACGCATTTTCTGGATGTAAAATTTAAATTAATAACCGTAATCAATGGAAAAAAAATTTTATTGTAATAAACGAAAAATGTTCAAATTGTCCGTACAATTTTGTAAGGATTAAACAAATACATTGGTGCTCAAAATTAACAGGACAAACACATTTTCGTGGATTTCTCTAAAACTACTGAACTGATTCCATTGAAATTTGGGGATTGAAGCAAGTTAACAACGCGTATAACTACTAACCAATAATAATCGTTCAAGTCCTTCTTTGCATATGTAAATTAAGCTACTTCGAAATAACCGTCTTTGTGACATCGCTTTAAAAGGCTGCTGTGTGTAAGTTTTGGACATTCTAGCCATTTTACGGAAAGATGGAACTTCACCGAAGGTTAGAAGATTCCGAAAGATGGAGAGCAAGCGTGAACTTGACCGGAGTGGTTGATATCTTCTTTTTCCATCTCCTTGAGAGAGCGACAATTGTTTGTAGCGACTCGAACAATCAGATCAGACCGGATTCAGGATAACGGTTGAAAGTCGCTAAATGGAAAACGACCGCGCTCGCGTGCTAATCAGGGCGCGTCTCACAGGCGACGATTGCAAAAAAGGACGCCGAAACAAAAAGGACGCCGACGCTAAATGGAAACCAGCCTTAACGATGTCAAATCCCGTGCAGGAAAATTTTAGCTATTAGCCAGATTCACGGCCTAATGATAGTGCCACTGTTGATGAGTAATGGGTGGCGTAAACGGGAAATGTTAAAGCGTCTACAACAGCAATAGAGATTTAGAAATTACCCACGTAGATGGTAGGAGATTGTATACTTTTAGCAATTCCAAAGGTTGACAGGGAGCCAGTCGATCCACAAAATCTCGTAGGTGTTGTGACTACTGAAAAAAATGGTTTGTATCAAATAGGATGCTAACATGGAATTGTAAAAGGTTGGTTCGGAATCGAGAATATCAAGAAGGCTGGTTTAACTGTTTTAAACGAAAAGGATTTGAACGAAAATAAACGAAAATAATATATAAAATAAATTCGTATAAAAAATTTTAAATTTCAGTTAATTATAATATGGCAAATATTGAAACAGTTTTTGTCATTGCGATAGCTAAAATGTTCCTGCACGGGATTTGACATCGTTACTGTATCGGTCTGATCTGCTGTAGACACTTCGCTAAGTGTCCAGACAGATACTTTAATTCTACCTAATTACAGTATCAGTCCAATGCAATTGGACACTTCGCGAAGTGTCTGGACATTTCACGAAGTGTCCAATTACGCTATGTGTCTGCGACATAGACAGTTCCAAGAGACATGGACGATATGCAGACGACCAGAGCAAGGTCGCCCTAGGGCTACCTCAAGGCAAGAAGACAGGTATCTTGCTCTAACAGCCAGGCGCCATAGGGAGATGACGGCCACTCAGCTCGCAAACAAGCTCTCGTCTGCTACTGGAACCTCTGTTTCGAGGCATACTGTTTACCTGAGGCTTCATGAGAGAGGGCTGTATGCCAGGAGACCAGCGGTCTGCATCCCACTCACTCCAGGACACAGGAGAGCCCGGCTGACTTAGTGCAGGCAACACCAGCCCTGGACCCAAGCACAATGGGCCTGTGTTTTATTCAGTGATGAGTCGAGATTCAGTCTAAGCACGGATTCCCGGCGAGTTTTCATCTGGAGAGAACCAGGAGCACGCTATAATCCCTCTAACATCACGGAAGTTGACCACTATGGTGATGATGGTGTCATGGTCTGGAGAGGGCATCATGTTGGACAGACGCACAGACCTCCACGTTTTTGAGAGAGGCTCTCTGACTGCTCAGAGGTACAGGGACGTCATCTTAGCACCCTATGTAAGGCTCTTCAGGGGTGCATTTGGTCCCCATTTCATTTTTATGGACGACAATGCTCGTCCACATAGGGCAAGGCTGGTCAACGAATACCTCGAAGAGGAGGATATTCAAAGGATGGAATGGCCAGCAAGATCTCTAGACCTGAACACGATAGAGCATGTTTAGGATGCACTGGGCAGGAGAATTGCAGC
Organism: Rhysida immarginata; assembly: GCA_023313115.1. NCBI lineage: Eukaryota > Metazoa > Arthropoda > Chilopoda > Scolopendromorpha > Scolopendridae > Rhysida > Rhysida immarginata. Next base: position 697,460 of record JAHWFO010070582.1, on the reverse strand, counting down.
TCGCCAGGTTTCTTCCAGAACTCTCCAGGAGCTACGAACTGCCCTGGTGGATGAGTGGGGTTCCTGGTCCAAACACCTCATTAACAGCCTCATAAACGGCATGAGGAATCGCTGTGAGAGCTGTATTGCCTATTAGCCCCCTAAAAAGACCCTTAATGCAATCTTGTTTTTGACATTCCATAGTTTCATGAGCATAGTTTGAAAGTTATGTTCAATAATTATTCGTGATAGCTTATTCCATTACCCTACCAAATTGTGATAGCTTATTCTATTACCCTACCAAATTTCTATGGAATCGGTCCAGTAGTTTTAGAGAAATCCACGAAAATGTGTTTGTCCTGTTAATTTTGAGCACCAGTGTAGTTTCAGTGCTAATATTTCTTAACACTTGTTTACATATTTCAAGTTATAAGAGACAATTTTGAAAATGTAAACATACAATGTTATTTAAGACTTGATATAAGACCCATTCGCTTTTATTACTTCAAACAGCCCTTTTAGGCATAGAATTAACCAATTTCTGGAGTAATTCTGGATTTATACTATCCCAAGCTTCAACAAAAGCTCGTTTCAGATCGTCAGCAGTTTCAAATTGACCATGTTCGTAAATTTTGCGTGCTAGAATGCCCCAAAGGTTCTCGATAGGGTTTAAATCGGGGCTCCTAGAAGACCACTTCATTACTTTAACCCCTTTCTCTGCAAACCAGGCTTGTGCATTATCCTGCTGAAATATAAATTCGGATCCTCCAATAACAGATGCAATTGGCAAAAAGGTGCATTTCAAGAAGCTCTTGATAGTATTTAGAATCCATTCTTTTATTGATAAATGCAGGACAATTCCTGAACTGCCATTATAGCAGAATACTCCCCAAACCATCACAGTTCTATCTCCATGAATTCGTTCGGAAAATATTGCTGGTTCTCGGCGTAAATCTTCCCAATAGTAAGTCCGACCATTCGGACCATCATCCAAATTGAAGCCCTTTTCATCGCTGAAAAGAACTTGCATCCATTCATTAGTCCATCCCATGTGTTCCTGTGCCCACTGTAAGCGGCTTTGCTTATGGAGTCTCTTACGGGGCGGTTTGCCTTATATCTTAAATGGGGATTTTTCTTGACCACCCTCCATACTGTGGAGTGGGATATTGGAAGTTCCAAAGTGTCAGGAATTCGTCTTACAGAGGTCCCATTGTTTGATATCTCTCTCTTCTTTTCACCTTGGACTTTGGACCAGGTTTCTTTTTTGCCTTAGTTTTATTTGGGTTTTGCTTAACTAAACGCCAGTAATACTTTTTGCACGTTTTAGACGCTTTGCTATTTTTCCTACTGACATTCCTTTTTCTCGAAAAGCCAGAATACGACCTTTTTCTTCATCAGGGACCAGAATGCTTTATGGAATGAGTTGGAGGTAGGTTTCAATTATGGTGTGGAGTGGAATAAGTATTTGTGGAAAAACAGAATTGGCTATTCTATCTGGCCATCAAGACTCATAGTTAGGGAAAATAGGCTTTTGTATGTCATCGAAATTGACGTCCAGTATCTGATGAGGCCTGACAGAATTCCGTACAGTGAGTAGTCCAATATGCTAGCAGCTAAGACGTTCACATGGTTCTCCGTTTTCGGTGGCAAATTCCTTACAAATTCCTGACGGATCGCAATTTGAGACATACCGAAATCGTTCATTATACTCATTGATGAACTTTACTTTATTATTAATTATTTAATATTTTTCAATTGATAAAGGGGTATAAAATCGTTAATTAATAAATAAAATATTTTACAAAATCTTCATGTGTTTAGAAGCTATCAGTATCAGTCTGCCCTCAATAACAATCTTATAATACGAATTATAAGCATTTTCTCCGAATCTTATGCCACTCGTCAATTTGCTTATGAAGAGGCGGCTGTTAGCAGAACCAACGAATGAATTCTCGTTGTACTTGAACAATGGATTCACACTTCGCAAACTGAAGCACACAAAACAGTAAAACAATAGGATCGCCATTTTCCTATAAACAGAAAATAGCGCACTGTGTGGAGTTGAATGGAAATTCTAGGCGGGCTTTCAAAACTCACCAATGTGAGAAATGTCTGTCTTTTGCAGTTTATTAGAAATAAATATTTGAAATATGTTCCATCTTTTTTTTTATTAACTTTGTAATAATTTTTCACTTGGTGGGCGTTTTCAAGGTCATTTCAAAGTCAAATTTGTATTTTTAAAGAGGAACTTATATTTAGGAACTTTAGATGTCATCCGATAGTTTAAGGCGAGTTTCCGTGAAATTATCACGCTGACATAACTATAGCATAATTCCTCATGTTATTATAGTGAGTTGAACTTCCTTAATGAATTGAACTTCATTCTATTGCATCCTGAAAAGATACAATAATCACATCCAATCATTACTAATGCAAGAAATAAAACCCTCTTTAACCACAACGAGTAAAAAGAAAAAATACGACCTGTAAGTACTTTTCGAGAACGAAGCTCTCATCTTCAGCAGGATTGACAGGGAGTAACACACAAGATGCAACTGAGTGTGTAAAGATTGGTTTGGTTTGGTTTGTTTGGTATTAACGTCCTTTTCAACTTCTATGGTCATTTCAGGACGGCGTTATAGGGGCCGCAAATTTTGCCTCGCAAGGGTTCTTTAACGTGCAGCCGGCAAACGACTACACGGGACCAACGGCTTGATCTCAGGATTTCCCCCTGTAAAATCCTCGTCGCCCTCGGCCGGGATCGAACCCGCGTACTCGGGCATCACAGGCGATCACGCAACCGCTAAGCCATCGAGGCCGATAGTGTGTAAAGAAAACAAACTCTTATTTATAGTAAAAAAAATCCGAACTCCACGAAGGACTTGTGCTAGATGAATGAAATTTGGACAGTATATTCAGCTATGGTATTTATTCAATTGATTCAAGTTTCAGAATTTTAGCCAATAACAGAAAAGGCACACAAATGGACAAATTCATTGATAGTTGAACCATGACCAATGACAGAAGAGGCCACACGAATGGGTAAATTCAGTGATTGGTCAAAGTTGAAAACCATTGAATAAGTTTGGAGTCCCCGATCGGTCCCTTGTCAGAGTTAAGTAGGTCACTGCTGTTGGTAGAATGGATTTCCATGCTCTCAAAAGCGTCCAGGAATCGTTTGCTTTTTATTGATCTTAAAAGCTTTAGGTTTTGTACAGAGAAATCATGTCCAGTGTCCAAGGAATGCTTTACCATGGCTGAGAGGTTGCTTCTACCTAACTTCCGGTGGGCTAAATGTTCCTTGAAGCGGGTCATAATCTGGCGGGCCGTTTGTCCTCGATAAACCTTCATACATTGAGAACATTTGATCTCGTAAATTTCTGAGTTCTGGAGTGGGGGAACCTTGTCCTTTGGGTTTCCAAGTAGAAACTTTGCTTGATTCAATTGCTATAAGAAAGGGAAATATTATGGGCTTTGAAAACCGAGTTTAAACCTTTTATGAGCTGACTATTGTAAGGTAGTGAAATAGTGGTGGACTTCCTTTGGACATTCCTGAGAGTCATTCCACTCACCAAACACCACTATAGACCAACTTTCCTGTTCTTTGAAGAAATTAGGGTTTTCATATAGGCAAACGTCAGCCGATTTGGATCCGCTTCAATTCCCCGACGCATGGTTCTGTTAGATATGGGCCGGGAGCAGCTTTGGTTAAAAATCATGTGTCATTTATTGCACAGTAGATGTTCAGTCTCGCTCGTGTTTGGGCCACAGTTACCTCTTTTCAACGGTTTAAGAATCTGGATATCGTACCTTCGAGAATCTAGTCAGCTGCTTCGTTATTTCAATCTTGCTAAATTAGATGAGCACCCAAATCTTTTTTAAACAGGCGAAAAGTACACTTTTGAATCACGTGACCTCAAAACATTTTACATACGTTTCACACACGTTTCTAATTTATTGGCCAGTGTCTGTAGTTATGGGATGTAATTTATTTATGAGAATTGTTTTATTCATTTTAAAATAGAAGTTGAGTGCTCAAAATGAATTGTTTTCTCCCACAGCATGATAACGTGTCGAGAGCATCTGGCAAAGAAATGCACCACCGAACCTTTTGTCACGGCCTTAAAGACATTCAGCTCTTTGTTGGATGAACTTTGCAAAACACACACTGTTGGTAACATTAAATTTTATCTCCAATGTCAAATGTTTTATTTTGTCAACTGTAATTTCAGCCGGTATGGGCCATTATGACCATACAGATTTGTTAAAATTTTCAGATTTTTTTTTCTGTACCGGTTGTTTAAGTTTATCATTATGTTGTTACATGAAGTTTCTTCTTAATATGCCTAACTTTTTATTTTTTGCTCTCAAGAAAATGTAACTTCAATTCCGTATCCTCGATGCAAGGCGCCAATTACGTATCCTCGCTAGACAAAAGTTCTGCTACATCTCGTCTAATTTTCAAAACTACCACATTGCCCCTTGCCATTGAATCTGTCAATGATCGACATGTATATTAACGCAATTTCTGATCAAACATTGTGGATAGAAACTATCTTAATTCCAATCTTCATAACGCTATCCATAGTTTCCCTTGCTTTCAGCCAATATCTGTGTCCCATAAATAGCATTCAGCAATAGGAAGTAGATGTACGTCTCCAAAAGTTGGCTTGACAATTACCAAGGTCATAAACGACTGCTGCAAATTTGGTTGCCTAATCTAAACCCTGCTCTTGCCATCAGCTACAGATCCATAAGCTTACTACAGGCTCACAAGGTCATTCTTAAGACTATGTGTACAACAATCTTGTTCGTGAGAAGTAATTCGGTTTTTGCCCAGATTACTCCTGCCAACTTCAGCTTTGGAGGGCTGTTGTGATCAAAATGCTCCTCAACTCCTCTAAGTACGTGGTCTGGTGTCTTTGGTTGTCCCCAAAGCTTATGACGTTAATGCTCCGGCCTAGGCCCAATTTTTACTAAGCGCAAGCTATACCCAATTTTTATTTGCTAATTGTTCATCATGACCTGCGCGCACAATCCCACTCACTCACGTGATATCTCGGTTAAACATGAACATTGATAAATGCAAGGCTGTGTTCATTACAAAAACGTGTAGGAAACCCTCGAAGCCACGTTTCCTTTCTGGTAAAGAGCTCGAATAGGTTAAAAATTTCCATGTCTCCTGCGCTATAAATAAGGCTAAGAAAGCAAAGTTTATTCTTGTTGCTCTTCTGGGGTGCAACAGTACCCTTTGAGTGGATTGTAAACTATGGATATAGAAACAGGTAATCCGAACCATCCTACTTTGTATATGTCTGCCTGGGATACAATATACAGGGTGTAAATGGACGACGTTTCACAAATTTAAGGATAGGTAAAGGATGAAACTCTGAGCAAAAAAGTTTAGTCGCGTTTTTCGATCTGTGGCTCCGTTAAAATGTTATAGCGCTTTCAAGTTCGGTATCGGTAAGGAATATCGGTATCGGCCAGGGTGATTCTAATAGGTCGTGCCCAAATGAAAAGGCAGGTAGAGGGTGAAATTCTGAGCAAAAAAGTCTAGTCGCGTTTTTCGATCTGAGGCTCCGTTAAAAAGTTATAGCGCTTTAAAGTTTCGTGACGTCACTTCCGGAAATCTATCTTGGTACAGGCGCTGAGCAATTTTTAACTTAGCGCTATAACTTTTTAACGGAGCCTCCATACAAAGTCTAGATGGAAGGACCTCCAAACCTTCCAAAACTTTAACCTGAGGACCATTGTCCAACTTGACAGGAGAGCTCCCAAAGTTGTATCTCCCATTGGAGATCACGTTCAAGAATCTCTCTGAAGAAGTTGATTTCGAAGATTAAGGACCATCCTAACCCCTTAATCGCTATCATTCTGGATCACCCGCTTACCTTTACAAGTTCCCTCAGGCATCGCAGACCTCGTCACTTCTTGGACGTCAACTTCGACGACACTTTCCAGAGTAGTGGATTTCTTAGCTCCTCCTTGTCCCTCGTCAATCTACAATTTCCTTTACCGTCCAGATAGGAAAGGACTCGCTCTTATCCTCTGGATGACTTAGGTTAATTTTTGGACGAGTATGGCAGCGAAAGCATTGCTTCCGGACCACTCGTTTTGTTTTTCCCCTGCGCTGTTCGATTGCCAGAAGTCTACGTACATCAAAATGTTTATATAAACTGATGATTTATGTTCTCCTTCACATTATGAAGAAACCTTGATCCTTCACTTGTCATAGTTCCATATAACATTGCTACTGGGACACGTTTAATAGTAGTTTTTGATATGCAGCAGCTCTTCAGTCTTTTTTCTAAGCATATGGTCTTCCCATATTGGAACACCAAACGCAGATTTCATCATTGAATATCCTAATCTTGGTATTCCCGGCGCCATTTAAAACGTTCCATCCTTTCTGTTAGAAGGAGTTTTCGTTTTGCAATTTGGAACGAGTGCTTAGACAAAATCAATTCTATACAAACACAAAAGATGTCGCAGGACTTTTGCCTGGTGGGTGTAATTCTAGTAAAGAGTTAACAACTCCTTTTGGAAATTTCATGACTAAAAATTTCTTGGAAATTTCCGACTGCATATTCGCCCAAATCGACGTAGCCTATTCATCTATTAATTGTTCCTATGTGGAGAACTCGTAATTTTAAACATGCTTTGTGGAAGCGAATATCGGATATTTTGTTTATTAAAGTTTTTTCTTTATGGTTAAAAAACTTTGTGTTTATGTACTGATATATAAATGTGCGTTTCATTACCAGTGTATATTATTAAATTTATAATATACGAGAAGCGAACTACATTGATTTACACTTTATTTTTTTCTGACATGTACTCCAAAAGAACGGTTCCGGAAGGCCTAGAGAAGCTACCACACTAAGGGACAAAGTGCATTCATTTAAAGATAGATTACTGTATTTTGAAGAGGTGGACCTAACAGCTGATGCATAACCTATCTGGTTATGTCAGAAAATTAGCTACTGATAACAATTGGCTATTGATAATATTAGGGCTAAGCTCTTATTAGTATTGATAGCGAGTCTAACAACAATTAGTTAAAGAGAGCAATAAACCTAACAGCAATTAGCTATTAAAAGTAATTAGTTCTTGATCACTTTAGGCCTAACGACAATTTGCTTTTCATAGCAATTACTTTTTGATACACAGGCTTAACAACAACTAGCTGTTGTTACCATTAGTTAGGCCTAACAATTACTTGCTGTTGACAACAATTAGCTGTTAATATATTATCTCTAACTGCAATTTGCTATTGCTAGAAATTAGCTTTAGATAACGCTGGGCCTAATGCTGTATTGGTAGCAATTAGACTTGGATAATAGTAAGCCTTATAACAACCATCTCTTGACAACTTTAAGCCTAACAGCTGTTTGCACTTGATATCAATTAACTGAGGCCAAATAAGGCCCACCTAACGAAAATTATTTTTTTCCGAAAAAACTATTCACTTTAGAACAAAACGTTTTGTATGAAAATTGTAACCACTTCAATCATACATTTAAAAAATAACAGTGTAACTAAAAATGAAATAGGTTTTAAGCACAATGAGATTTTGTGAACCTCTATCACTGGGCCTTATTTGGGTCATAGGTGCTTTATAAGCCCCACACTGATAAGTCATTATTCGAGTACTTTTGAGCCAACATTGACTTATTCATATCCCGGACTTCTGTAAAAGAATAAAAAATAAAAACATGAAAATAAAAGCTAAAAACTGAAGGTGCATAATTTTACTTTAGCTTACCATGTCATAAATTTTAATATTTTTTAAAATTCAAACCACATACTTCTAATAAAGCCCATGTACTTTTCAGATGGGCCTTATTAGCAGGGGTGGATTTAGACTCAATGAGCCCCTAAGCTATATGAAGTCCCTACCATTTTAAACTAAGATTCTGAGGCCTTAGAGAAGAGGCCTACAGATTGTGAGGCCCTAACCTGTAGCTTATTTAGCTTATACGTAAATCCACCCCTGCTTATTAGGACTCAAAAACGATGTTTACAAAATCACTCCATAAGCCTAACGAATCACGCTGTCATAAGTATTTTAACAGATTTTAGTACTTCAATCCATGCTCTAACAAACTTCCGCTTTGTTATTAAATTAATTCGGAGATTCTTCTGTTAATTATCACCTTTAAAATATTCAGTTTTTATAACAGGGTGGGTGACTTACCTCTTTGTTAAGAAAAATCGTCACCGCGCCTCACGCCAAGGAGAAACTGTTAACGTTAACTGCCCAATCGCGAGCATTTAGCTTCTTGTTAACTAAATGGATTTTTAAGTGGTGGGCCTTATTACGGACCGGGCCTTATTGGCGTAGTTACCTTATTGATAACAATAGGCCTGCCAACAATCAGCAGTTATTAAGATTAGGCCTGCAGTAATTAGCTACTGAGATTGATTATTATTATCAATAGGCCTAGGAGCAATGAACGACAACAATGGCGACATTACTTTTTAATGGATATAGAGAATTGGTTTTTATCACTGCATAAGCATACATATGATTGGTAAAAACAGATTTTTAAAATCTTTCACACTTTCCGAGAAAGTCGAGTTATGGACGGACAAGGCAAAAGCATAAAGCACCTTTCGGTACTTAATAAAGTGTAAATCAATATAGAACGCCCCTCGTATTATGATCAGGGTGTTCACTAAATTGTACAAACCTGTGAATATAACATTTAAATTTTCTGCATGTGTTGCCAGTACTTTTTATACGACCCTTCAAGATCATGTGTGATCATGTCTGAAAAAAAATTTTTTTTTTCATTCAGTACAATGCGCTGGTTATTTCTACAGAACTCTTACAGATGATTTTGAAGGAAAAAATATTTCTGTAAAAGAAACTCTTCGAGAATCCTGCAAGTAAGTAAAAGTAATCGAATATTTGAAACTGTAGCTATGGAAAATGTTAATTTCTTCCCGAACTCTAAACATCCTTATGCTAATGGTGTCATATTGAATTTTTACAGGAATTTTAATGAAAGAATCGAGAAAAGGATACACGAGGGTGGAACATGCAAATCCTTATATGACGAATGGAATAAAAAATTTAATTCAGAACCGCTATGTCTTTCGACCAGTTTATCCCACCAACTAGTTCCTTCTGTTTCCTTAATTATCATTACTTGGCTATTGTCTAATTCAGTTCATCTAAAAGAGTGAAAGAGTCTAATGTAAAGTTTTTATAGACCGAAAAGAACATCATTCCTTAATGTAACAATTTCTTCATCCCATTTAAGGTTTTCTTGATCTTCAGTAAGAAATCTAAAGAGTTAGAAATAATTCTAGACTAATAACTCTAAATTCTAATAGTCTTCATTTTTCACCAAAATTTCATTCTAGACTGGATGTTTGCATTAATGAAATAAGGAAAAATATTTTTTAATCATTAAAAAGAAAATTAAAGGAACATAATGAAAATAAAAAAAAATGATAAAAGATTACGAATAGTTCACCTATGATCATTTTTGCAGGTAAGCATTACAGACGGACCTTTGTTGGAAGTTCCAAAAAGTACTGTCCATGAACACTTCGAGAAATTTTCACTCAGAATTTCCGGATGACCCATGTATTAAGTGTAATACAGAGTCGAGTCACATTATTTTGACCACCAGCTAATATCCTGAATAACCGCCTTTAGCAGCACGGACACCAGCTAGATGGCGTGAGAGTGAGTCAATAAGATTCAGGTAGGTTTTTACTGATAGCTGTTGCCACGCAGACTGTAAAGCATCCGATAGCTGCTGAAGCGTACGCGATGGTTGTTCCATAGCAAGCACGTGACGATCGAGGTGATCCCAAAGATTCTCGATTGGGTTGAGATCTGGGGAGTTAGGGGGCTAGGGTAGTACCTGGAACTCATGGTCGTGCTCCTCAAACCGCCCCCGAACAGTTGCATCCGTATGACACGTCGCATTGACTTGCTGGAACGTGCCATCCCCCTCTTGGAAGACAGTTGCCATTTATGGATGTACTTGATCTGCAATTATGGAAAATAACCGAATTGGTTGAGAGTGCCTTTCACAGGTATCAGTGGGCACAGACAATGCCATGAGAACACTCCCTACACTTTGAATAATGGAGTAAAATCTTATGTGGATAGAAATAGTTAAGTAATAAACTAGAGGATACTCTTTTACCACAACAAGAGAAAAAGAAACGAAAAAATAATAAATGAAAACTAAGGCAAAAAAATAATAAGACAAAAAACAAAAGAATAAGGAAAAAAACGACCTGTAAGCGCTTTTCGAAAGCCTTGCTTTCATCGTTCAGCAGCCCAAGGGAGAACCCGGATCATCCGTCTGCTGCAGAGGCCCATACGTAGCAGAGTCCTCTGTACTGTAGTGTGGTTTTAGAGACATGTCTGGTAGCACTCTCATTGGTTTGAGCGGTAAATTGGTCCACTCTAGCTCTTCGGTTGGCCTTCACACACCTTGGCAGCCGACGTTCACCTCTCTCATCAATGACACGTAGTGCTCCACAATTCCCATACCATTTATTCTGAACGGTCCCAATTTCCTAGTCATGATGCACTTTGACGACAGCAGCACGAGAACAGTTCACAAACTGCGCGGTTTCCGAAATACTGCCATCCTTGGAAAAATTGATAAATCATGTTTCTTATCCATTGCAGCAATGAGTGGCATGTTTTTAACATAGTGGAAACCTACCTTTTAGAGTCACCTAACCACTTCCCAACACGTGACATAGTTCCTCGCCTGGGCAACCCCGAAGACAAACATAGGGAGTGGTCATAATAATTCTTTGGAGAATTTTAGCCACATGACGTTATCCGTATAGCATGGAGCGCTAGATCTCCCGATCTCAACCAACACCTTCTAGACACAAGGCCTCGGCGCAGAAGACTATGACGTCATAACAGTAGGCAGTGAGCAAACGACGCTCGCTAGAAGGGGATTGAGTATTCGTAGCAATGGCAGCCTTCTATCGATAAACGTATTCACGTAAACTTTGTGATCAAAAGTTTAGTGCACTCATATTTCTGCGTCGCAGGCTTCAGGTAATAGGAATTAGTAAGCAGGAAGGACGGCGAGGTCTGGCTCGTAGTCGAGGTCCCAATTCATCCTACAGATGTTCATTGGGATTGAGATCAGGGCTTTGGGCAGGGCAGTCCATTTCTTCAACCCCGTTGTCTTGAAACCAGTCGTGTAGAGATCTTGCTTCATTGTCATGTTGATACAGAAAAGGCCTCTCCCTGAACTGCTCCCACAATGTTGGCAGTGCACAATTGTTCACGATGTCTCGATAAGCAACAGCTTTCATCATTCCTTTAACAGAAACAAGCTGGCACAGTCCGAATCATGAAAAAGAGCTCCAAACGTTCTCTAGGCATCCACCAATTGTTGTCAGTGATGAAGAGCTTGTGAGCAACAGCCTAACCTTGGAAACCCAGGGAATGGTGATTGTGCTAGCAACGCAGGAAGCAGAATTTCTGAACTCTGTAGCAATCATTCCAGGTAGAAGACCTACGATTGCTCCTGGTCACACGTGCAATCACTCGACGATTTGTCTGTCAATTTCTTGGGTCTGCCAGTTCATGATTGCACTGTTGTTTCTCCCTGGGTCTTCCACTTCGCAATCACATTGCCTATAATTGTACAATGGGGTATTTGTAGAATGGTGGAAATGTCACGGATTGAGTTGTTGCACAAGTGGCATCCTATGATGGTTCCACGTTGGAAGTCACTGAGCTCTGAAGGTGTGTGATGCTATTTACTGTACACGTCATTGTCGTCAGACATTTGGCACATTCCATGAGTTATGATGATGGTGTCCCTAAACTTTTGATCACATAATTTATGATTCAAAATTTTATGTTGAGTGTCAGAGTAGAATTTTTTAATCTTAACCTAAAAACATTCAACATGTAAAATTGATTGTTTATTACACTCCTGTTAATAATATTGAGGAATTTTCAATAGAGAATGGAAGACGAACCACCACAAATTAGGGCCACAGCGGGATTTTTTGAGCGTGAAGCAGTTTTGGATCCGACGAGTAATGCATTTCCAATCGTGGAGGTCATTTGGAACATTTACTATGATTGTTTCATGTGTTGAATCCTCAAATCATTTTCACTGAAATGGTGTGTAAAATGAACGATGTGACCATGCCAGGAGAGAATAGGATAGATGCAGTCTTTTGGGACAGTTTTGGAGTTTGGCCGCCATCTTGAAATCCGCCATTTTGGCTCAATCATTTTGGATCATTTTCTTAAATGGAAAGGGGGACATATGGCATATCAGATAACACCATCATTGGATGTTGTATTTTGAATTATTTGAACTCTGATTTAAATGCTTGTTATTTACCACCAATCCTTGAGTCTGTCCTTACTTACACCCCATCTAAGCCCAACAACCCCGATAGATTCGCCCCCGCGCGGTAGGCCGTTGCCGTAACTCAACCTTAGTCGCATTTTGGCGCCTGAACAGGGACTTTGTATCAGTTCCATCGAAAAGGGGGTGAGACTGATCTGTGTTACTGGTGGTAAGTTGTAGAGAGGGGCTATGTTAGGTAGGAAGTGTCTCGAGGTGCTGACCACAGGTGGCAGTGCGGGTTAAACTGTTAAACTGATTACTGTTTGTTGGGTTAGGAACTTTCCTTTTCTGTCCTGTCACATGGTAGATTGGGGACCGAACGGTTACCTTCTCTTTTACACCATTCTATCCTTACTCTCTTGGGAATAAGTAATTTGGATGAGCAGGTGGGTAATTACAAAAGGCAGTTTGGATGAAATGTACTGATCCTGTTAGGTGGATTAGTTTTGGGAAGTGGTGTTGCATAGAAAGTCTTTTGACTCGCATACGCTACACGTATCAGATAACACCAGTTTTTTTCAGTTCATTCCTACAATCGGATTTCAAATTATCTGTTGAGGTTCACAAGTTATTAATAGAAACATTGACATTGTCTGTTGCAGGTAATTACTGATGCAACTAACGAAGGAGGAGATGATTGAGCTGATCCTAATGTCTACCGTACCATTTCAACGCCCTTCACGCCGAGAGAGAACCAATCGCGCTCACACTTATGTCGCATTTATGATATCACATTTCAGAGATACTGGGACTGCTGAACATAAGGCTTCTACAGGCCGGCCAAAACTATCAGCCGATGAGGCAACCTCAACAATGGTGTTGGCAACATTTGCAAAGTAGCCACAGCCGTGTGTAGACTCAGCCAATCATCCATAACATGGATTAACATTTCAATAAGTGGCATCCATTCAAAGTTCAGATGCAAAAAACTATCCGAGGATGAACCAGATAGACGCGAGAGGTTCTGTACCTGGGCTATGAGCAACTATCGACTGGATTCTTCATTTGCACATATTGTGTTCAGTGATAAGGCAAATTTTCTTGTCCATGGTGAGATGAACCATGAGATATTGGAGCGATACGAACCCTCATTGGAGAGTTCCATCCAAAATCGCTGGTAATATCAAAGTCATTGTGTGGGATATGAGGCACCCGTTTATTCTGAGGACAGATTTTCATAGACGGAACCCTAAATATGATGAGTACACCTGCGAATGTACAGAACACTGTGTCCACTGTGTGTGTTGACTGAATATGGCTGTTTCCCAAGTTTTTCCAACAGGCTGGTCCACCACCAGACAAATGTGCTTCAATGGCTGGTTGGGCTATTACCTGTAAACTTCTATGTATGTAATAAAAATCCAAGACCAACGTCACCTTCAGCAACGCATCCTACAAGCCTGTTACAGCATTATCCCCGGCATTCTTGTTCATGAATGAATGAATCAAGTGCCTTGAACTATATGTCCAACATCAGGGACAATATATTGAACAGATGCTTCGACCCAGTTTTCGGTGTGTGTGTGTTTTTGCTTGGAAAGTGTCAATGTTTTTTTAATAACTTGTGAACCGTAATAGATAAATGGAATGAACTCCTGAGGAAAAAACCTGGTGTTATTTGATGTGCCACTGAATCTTTTCCCACTTAATAACATGAACCTTCATCCAAAATGGTGGATTTCGAGATGGCAAATCCAAAACTTCCAAAAGATATAGCACCTATCCTATTCCCTGCTAGCATGATCACATCGTTCATTTTACACCATTTCCGAAACACAGCTATGTCCAGTGACTTTTGATTCGCCCTATGTATTTAGTCAAGCGATGAACATCCTGTTAGTATGAGTCAGGTTTGCAAATGCACATAATATATAGAGTGAAGCATTTATCTTGAGACAACTGAATATCTCGGAAACTAAGCATTGTACGAAAAAATGTCCAAAATCAAAAGTGAATTATTTCGCGGGGGAAATTCATTAGTTAAAAAATTATCCCCACCCCCCTTGTGAGGGGGGCTGGGGGAAGGGGTAACTTTGAAATCTTAAATAGGAACCCCTATTTTTAATGGTATATTCAGATTGTACACAATATTCGATAAATGTTCTATTCTAGGTGTTTTTTCAATTGAACCAACCGTTTAGGAGATAGAGGCCCTGAAAGTGTTGAATCTTTAAAGTTTTGAACCCAATTTTAATGATGAAGACAAAGCGATAGAGAGTGGGTCTTACAAACATTCCTATTATACTTTTTAATGGTCTTTAAGAATCCGAAGTCAGAGTTTCAAAAATCCAATATTTTTCAATACACACGCATACACTCTGCCTCCATAGGACTGCTGCCCCCAAAAGTTTACTTGTGCACTAAAGAAAATTTTGAAGATTTCAAAGTTATCCCCTCCCCCCAGCTCCCCTCACAAGGGAGGGGGGGGGGGTAATTTTGTAACTAATGAATTTCCCCCGCGAAATAATTCACTTTTAATTTTGGGCATTTTTTTCGTACAATGCTTAGATTCCGAGATATTCAGTTGTCTCGAGATAAATGTCTCGCCCTGTATAATTACGATAATAAGAAGGAATAAGATACGATGATATAAAAAGAAACTAACTATGTGAAATATAAGGAGGTGCGACTTGAATAAGAACTTTCAAGGAATACCCTGGTATTAATATCAAACCTTGATTTTGGAAGTGCACTTAAATAAGAACTTTTAAGGAATATCCTGGCTTTAAATATCAAGCCTTGATATTGGAAGTGCGACTTGAATAAGAATTTTCAAGGAATATCCTTTTAATATCAAACCTTGAAATTGGAAAAGTGTAGACTACATATAATTGGAAATTTATTTGAATTTCTAGTAAATTATCTGTCTTAGTCAATAATTGGATACCTATTATTATTATTATACAGATTCAGAGACTTGCTGATCTCATTTCTTACATTTATAATTAATAACATCTTAATATTAAATGTGAATAAAATAAGCATTCGTAAATTTCCAAACGTTTAAAGAAATTTTATTATTTTTTTATCTAAATCAAATTTAAAACTCTTGATGAATTGAATTTAATATCCTTTTGTGCTATTTAGTGAGAAAGTATAGACGAGGAATTATGTTGGGAAGGAAAAGGAAGCAGTGGAATTTATTCGCTTCTTCGATATCCTTCGAGGAATTCTAACGATAAGAATCTTATAGGGAGTTTTTGTTTATGTGAATCATTTCCTTAAAAAAAGTCGGTTCTGCAATAAAAAAGAATAAATAATTCAAACAACCTAAAAAAACTGTTTGAACGTCGCCTTGGAACTCGACCAAGATGTTGTCTAAGATTCACTTGTTGGTTGCAAGTAAGGTTTTCGTTTCTTCTAAATATTCATAAGTAACGGCAAGAAAAACAAATTATTTTGCTAATTGTTTTATAATTTCCGTTATGCGTTATTTATTATATCTACATTGATATTACTACCGTCGCATAGTGGTCCCAATTACCTAAAAACTTCCCCCCTCCCAAATCGAAGTTTTAATTTGAGGACTTTCAAGCCCTAAATAGTTAAACACAATTGTTAAAAACAATAGTTTTTGAAGGTCATATGCATATATCTGGCTCTCGAAATCTATTTTAACCTTAGTGTCGAATATGAAAATATAATAACATTTAAAATACACAGAAGTCCAGTCTCAAATAAATTTTTTCATCTTTTTTAATCATTCTTCATTTTTCTATAAAAAAAAAAACCAAACAAACTTTCTTCAATTTTCTGAGAATAGTAGCTTATGGAAATTTATGCACTGAATTCAAATCTGGTTTTAGTTTTTCTTTGTCAGGCATAGTTTTCAAGTTGTTCAACTATATTGTTTTTTACAACTGTTTTTTCGTGGTATTCACATGATAGAGTACCTCCAATAAAAGATAAATAAATCAGACTAAATACAAAATTGAAGCTCAATTCTTACTGATCTTACAGGGCCCCACAAAAACAAACATGTCGTGAAATTTAAAATTTTGATTATTATTTGGTAGTACTTAATGGAGTATTAAAATTCCCAAAATATTTTTGAAAAATTTCCATTTGTTAAAAAGTTATAAACAAACACATTTTTTGGTACTTTTTGTTTAAAAAGTCATATCTCAAGCTAAGTTTTTCAAATCTCTTTGAAATTTTAAAGATAAGTAAAAAGTATAGATTTCATAACAAAACATAAAAGAATGAGAAAAAAATGTTTTGTGTAAAAAGAAATAAATTGAATCTGTATGTATGATTTAGAATTTGAAAAAAAAATTTTGGTGTTTTTACGTGAATACCATCATTTTTTGTCAAGCTATTCAATCGTACCACTGGGCTGCTAAACAAGTAACTCTTCATCCTTACGGTTTGGTTTGGTTTGGTTTATTTGGTATTAACGTCCTTTTTAACTGCTATGGCCATTTCAGGGTTCTTTAACGTGCAGCCGGCAAACGACTACACGGGACCAACGGCTTTACTTCCCTTCCGAAGGGCGTGATCTCAGGATTTTCCCCCTGAAAAAATCCTCGTAGTCCTCGGCCGGGATCGAACCCGCATCCTCGGGCATCAGAGGCGATCATGCAACCACTGAGCCACCGAGGCCGATCATCCTTATGCAATTTATTAAAACAAAAATAATGAAATAAAAATTTCGTAGTAGTATCGGAAAACATACGACATGATTCAGTTGCAAATGAGTTGATTATATGAAAAATAATTTCGACTTACAAAATATTTTATTTTTCCGACGGTGCTGGTTCTCAGTACAAAATTCGAAGTCTATATTTTTAAAATATGATTTCGCCCTTTTGTATAGATCTTTCGGTAAAGTAATTGGTCGTCCATTAACACGCTGCATATTAGTTTTGCGTGCATGTCTTTTGACAGTACCTCCTAGGCCATCGCAAGCCCCTTTACCATGCGAAGTCGCGAAAAAGTTCCACTCAGCTTCTACATCATGATAAAGTAAATTCGATGAAGTCTGACTTGTTTTTGTACTGAGAACCAGCACCGTCGGAAATATATATTTACTTAACATTTTGTAAGCCGAAATTATTTTTCAAATAAAACAACTAATTTGCAATTGAATAAATTTACTGCTACAGAATCATGTTGTAAGCTTTCCGATACTATTACGAAGTTTTTATTTTTTATTTCATTATTTTTGGTTGTAATAAAATGCACAAGGATGAAGGTACGATAGAATAGCTTGACAAAAAATGATGGCATTCACGTAAAAACAAAGATCACCAAATTTTTTTTCAAATTCTAAATCGTTAATAAATACACTCACAGCAATATGCGTTTAATATGACCCGCTTGTGAGAGTCCTATGATTCTTACAATACGACCCATTTCAGAGAGTCTTTGGACACATATGTCAGTAAGAGTTGTTTGACCCGAATTTCCGAGTCGCCATTCTCGGGTCAATTGACTCGATTGCACAAGACTTAAGACTCATTGACGGAATATTTACTATACGCGTATATACCTATTTACACATTTTTACATACATATTTATACATTTTCACAACTACTTATACATTTACATAGTCATATTTACACACCTGCATACACAATATACACAAGTTTACACGCGGATTTACATCTACGAGGGTTGGGGCAAAAGTCATGGCAACTATCTTTTTTCTTGAAGATACCAGTCCGGTTGGAAAATGTGACATATACAGACGAAAGGACAAGGTGTTAACTACATGTGTGGACAATGAATAGCACTGAAATATCGTAACACACTAATTTATTACGGTAGTATATAGGGCAATATGGTCTTCACGGTTGCTCATCACTGGTTGACACACGTCCTTGCTGAAACTTTCCTACCCACCGTGTTACTGTACGGTATGGTAGGGCATTATTCCCAAGGGCTTCCACTAATTCACTGTGACATTTCATCGCATTTCTCCCTCGGAGAACGGCTATTTTGATGTAAGCGCGCTGCTCAACACGGGTTACTTCCATCTCGCACGACACTCACCAACTGACTGATTTCACAGCCCTCGCTGCGCTACTACCAGCTATCACAAAGCCATCTGTTGTTCTGCATACACACTATGCCTGCAGAACTTCCACACGACACATATACGTTTGTGATCCTTTCACATATCTACAAGAAAAAAAAAATAGTTGCCATGACTTATGCCCCAACCCTCGTATTCACACAATTTTACACTTTTGTACACATCTGTATAGAATATTTAAACACATAACTTTACACACATTTAAACACACACGTACACAAATTTACATACGTGTTTACGCCTATTTACACTGGTTTACACTCAGATTCACTTGTTTACGCTTATGTACACATCTGTACAGCTTATTTACGAAAGTTGACACACATTTATACATATGTGCACAAATTTACGCATAGTGCATATGTGCACGTGTATAGACAATTTACGCATCTGTACAGCTTATGTAAATAAGCTTACATAAGCTTACATAAATTTACACACGGTATACACCTATTCACACAGGTTTACGTACCTCTACAGATGTTTACAAAAGGTTTTTTGTATATACACCTATTTACAGGTTTACACCTTTTGTAAACACCTATATAGCATATTTACACAACGTTACACACATTTAAACACACAGGTACACAAATTTACACACGTGTATACTGATATTTACACAAGTTTACATTTGTATACCGACCTCTATGTATTTTATCTTCTTTGTAGTCAAAATTCGCCAGCAGAAGATAGAAATTCAAGCTTGTAGGCAAAAAAAAGGATTTTAATGATAAATCTGTTGCTAAATTCTAAAATAACGATCACCGTGTTCATGAAGTCAACAGCTCTTGAATGGTAGACAATAATAGGAAGAGAAACGACGATATCTTTTTAAAATTTTTAAACATCAATTTTTTTTATAAAGTCATTTATTGATTTAAGAATACATTCAACTTATAATCTCGTACAATGCAATAAATTCACCATTACTTAACAGAATTGATTTGCACAAAAATCAAGGGAATATTTTTGTTGTAACCATTACATCGTTCTCATTATAAATCTGCAAGATTCCTTTTATATTAATTATTGATTTAAGGAGTTTAAATGATTAATTTAAATTTAAATGAGTTCAGTCTCCTATTTAATGGG
>JAHWFO010070582.1:644350-677574 GCA_023313115.1 Rhysida immarginata | reverse complement strand
ATTTTTCCCCATTAAATAGGAGACTGAACTCATTTAAATTTAAATTATTCCTTTTATATTCTTTGGGTAGGCTAAATAGAAACTATCACGAGGAGGCTGAAGAGGAAGGCTCATATTAGGATCCTTGGCAATCTGAAATACAGAAAAAAGGATTAATTTTAGATCAATGATTTACACTCCCTACAATAATGGAAAGGGAAATAGTGACATTTTATTTTAGTTAATATCATATTCGACCTCCGTGCTGAAATTAAGTCAGCCACTCTTCTTACTTTCTTTAAGGCCCCGATACACCGCTTCCGGTGTTTAGATCCATTTTTGCTGCGATAAACTAGCCATGTTGTTAGCAGTCGATAATAAGGAATGATGTTCAGTGGAAATGTATTTCAGATCACAACGAGTAAATAAAAAATAATCGTAACAATAATGAATAAGAAAACGTGTTAACAAATAAATTTGAAACTATTAAATAAGTATAATGTACGTTAGAAAAATGTGAGAAAAGTGTACTTACTTAGATTCCTGTTTTCGTTCAATTTTTCTTGAACTGATAAAATTTGAAGTAGCAAGACGAACAACGTTAGAGAATGGCTTATTCAACGTTGGGTTTTTGAAAGAGACTGTTCTCGCACTCAGAGTTGAAGAGACTATCCCTACTGAGAGATAGTCTTTAGATAACTTGTCCCATCCATAGTAATATTAAAGAGTAATATTAGTTCTAATAATTTTTGTATTAATCTTCCTACTAACATGAACGGCGAAATCGTCTAGTATCGCTATCCGCCATGTTTTCGTAACTTGATTTCGTATCTCTACCGGAAATGATTCCCATTTCCTATGACTTTGCTCGTTAAGCTGTGTATGGCGCTGTTAGATGAGTCGGGGTTCCGTAAACACTTGAAGATGGGTGGTACAACTTATCTAGGAAGTACTGTATTCTTATAATCGAGTCAGACAGCTATAACTTAATAAAATGAGTACTACGATCTGGAAATTGCTGTGAGTGACAGATTCAATATGTTTTTTTCAAAATCGTTGGAATCGATTGAGAACCTTAAAAAATATTTGGAACAAAAATATTTTTTTCATATTCTTTTATGTTTTGTTATGAAAGATATACTTTTTACTTGTTATCTTTAAAATTTCAAAGAGATTTGAAAAAAAATAGCTTGAGATATGCCTTTTTAAACAAAAAGTACCCAAAAATGTATTTATTTATAACTTTTTAACAAATGGAAATTTTTAAAAAAATATTTTGGAAATTTGAATACTCCATTCAGTACTACCAAAGTATAATAAAAGTTTTAAATTTCTTGACATGTTTGTTGTTGAGGGGCCCATTTTAGGAATACTTATCCTACAATGATTTGCACAGTGACGTAATATAGCAGAGTTTCAGAAATGCCAACAATTGTATATTAAAACAATAAAGTGCAGACATTAAACAAAGTTTATTTTCCATGTGTAAAGAAACTATAACTCGGACAGAAATTTTTAGATTTAAATAAATATTGCAACTTTAAAATGGAAATTTCTTTGATAAGTCCATGGGTATCCCCAATCATTTATCGTCGCAAGAAAGTCCTTTGTGTATTATACCTCGTGGAAAGTCATTAACAGGAAAAGATATAAGAAAATATATTTTTCTACATGGGAATGGAAAATCTAATTGTTGTCGAAGCACAGCGTTTACACACTGTTGTTCAACATGCCCAAGGTGATAAATGACCAAGTGGACACAAAAAAAATTAAATTCAAGGTCTTGCTTCTCGTGAACAAATGTCAACTCGTGAAATTTGCACGCGAATTGCACACACCGTGTCAATTGTGTCCCAGCAAACTGTGTGGAAAAGCTGAAATTCAAATGAAGCTTAAAAAATGAAGGTGAAACCCAAGCATAATGCTGCTCACGAAAAACTTGCATGAGCTAACTAGGGAATATCACGGAGTGATAATAAAATTCCGAACCAAAACTAATATTGGTAATACGTATATCCAATAATATATCGATTATAAAAAAATATGCACTTTAATGTGCCAAGGTTCATATTCAAAGATTTTATATGCACTTTAAATACTCATGTACACTATGTAGAGGACAACCCCGACATCTCCCCATGTGACTCCTATATTTTCGGCCCCTTAAAAAAAAAAAATCACTGACAGGTCATCGGTTCACCTGCGACAAGGACGTGCAGAACACCGTGGAAAAAGGATCCGTAAGCAACGCAGCAGTTCCAACACTGAAGCCATCATTCGCTTCTTACGCTCTGAGATCAGTTCATCATTATCAAAGGCAATTAATTATGTGTAGGCGTCATGTTACATATTAACAGTACGTCAAATATTCTGTACTTAAAATATTCGTTAGATATAACGGTTAATGTTAACTATCTGCACATCGCGCGATGACTGATCATGCGAACAAGATCATTTTTTATGATATATACTCCCTGCCCCCTCTAACTGATATATACTCCCTTTTCTATTTAGTCACAGGAATTTAGTAAAAAATTTCACTTACTTGGCCGCATGATCAGTTATCGCGCGATGTGCAGATAGTTAAAATTAACCGATATGACCGTAGTCTCCTTTTCATTTGGGCACACCTTATATTATTGGAATAGATGTTACCTATATTAATTTCGGATCGGATTTTTGTTATCACTCCATGATGTTCCCTAGTAAGAAAGCTGTGAAATGGAAACAACAGTGGAAAGAAATAGTATTTTTCCACGAAAAATGTTTGTCTTGATGGTCCTGACGGACATTCTTCATTTTCACATGATTTAAGAAATCAACCGAACACAAGACTGAATAGATAATAGCGTTGGGTAGTGATGGTCTCGGCAGCATTCGGCAAAGATGAACTTCGAAAGATATCAGAAACTGATGTACGAACATTTTATCCTATTTGGACCGCACATAATTAATTGCCTTTGATAATGATGAACTGGTCCAAACTGAAAATATCAGCAGGACAGTGCTCCAGTAAACGTTTCGGAATGCACAATGGATTGATTCAGAAACGAAAAGGTAGGTCGGATGTGATTTACCTGATCTCAACCTATTGAAAAATGTGTGGAGAATGATGGTGAAGATTATACGGTATATGGCCAAACTAAACAGTATCATCATGTGAATGATCTGAAAGTCGCAATTGTAAATGCTTGGGAGAAAATAACCATAGAAGATTTAAAAAAAAAAATCTATACGATGCCTGACAGAATGACACAGGTTACGGGGAAGAAAGGAGGGCCAACACATTTTGAATATTTGTTTAATCACCATAATTTTCGGAATATAATACGCATCTATTTTTTTATTGATTGTTGAAGAAATTCCCTTTTATAATATGCATCCGTGTATTACATGCACACAGTGCATTGTAAACAAAACAAATGAGAACCATATACAAAATAAAAGTTTATTAATTACATTATTCATTGCACTTACACTTAAAATCCTTGAAAATCAGAATCGTCAGTATCTGAACAAAATACAAAATATCAGCAGGCAGTCCTTTGTTAGGCCTCACTACCCCTTGCTAGTCTTCCTCATTAGTATTTCAATATTGAGATTATAATTTCTCTACATATGGAATGTGAACTTTTTGTTTAATTAAAAAACTGCTCACATTGTGGGAGTTGTTTAAACGTTATCACTTGCAACAAAAATTTATTGCATTATTCGAAGTGATTTATATTTTCTTGACATATTCATAACGAGTTTTATGTGCATTTCCTGTTCAACTGTTTTAAAAATATTCTTTAAATTTGTCGGATGTTCGTAGGAGGAGAAGGAAATCTAAACTCAATCCCAAATAAGCGTAGAATAATTATTCAAAAATAAGCAAAAAGAATGTGAAATATTGTTTATTCCTTTTAATGAATGAACATGGTGTTATTACTATAAGTAAATTTATCTTATTTGATAAGAATTATAAACCTATGTTACCATCTGATTGTTTTTATTCTTTCTTCTTATAAAGATGCTCAAAATTCTTCGACTATCTTCCTCTTCTTAAAAAGTTAAAGGAAATCCAGTTTCCCTTTCCATTTCTGGAAAATCTTTACAGTTATTTTTTCTAAATAATATTATGAACTAATCTTAGATAAATTAATATTAGGATATTATTTTTTTTATAAAGCTCTTTTAATATTTTACAAAAATTAATTAAAATTAAATTTGTGTTGTTTTTAGTTGTCTTAGTTATCGCCTGCGGTTTTGCCAGTCTAAATGAAACACACGGATCTTGCAACTTTGCTGATGATAAATGCATCCACGCTCCGCTTAAAGATGTATGCACAGACAGCGGGTAGGTATGCTTTTTAATTTCTTCGTTAAAATACAGTTTCACAGTGATTTTAAATATTATTAATATGCATGATGAGGCTTTAATAAGTCGAACAAATATAATTTTAGACAAAAATGTTTCAGACAAACTGTTTATTAGGTAAAACGGCATTACAGCGGTATTCAAAACGAAGGAGCTAATTTTAAATACGAGGTCTGTTCATCGTTTCTGCTACTGTTGGAATGCTCCCTGGAATTCGTTTTTTAGAATAGTGCGTAGCTGACTGCGAATTCAGCTTAATCTTATATCTACATTTTGAAAATGATGTCCTTTTAAGTTAGATTTTCAGCTTTGGCTAGAGATAAAGGTCTCTGGAGAGAGTACGGAGGGTGAGGAAGAACGGCACTACTTTAGCGGCCAAAAACTGGCCAATAAGCAGATTCGAGTGACTTTCTGCGTCATCGTGGTACCCACCTCTAGTTTTTCCATAGGTCAGTCCATCTTGATTTAGCAGAATGATGACTGCATGAGTTCACTTTGGCAGCTGTAGATCGCCAACGGATAGATAAATGATACACCAAACAACATTTTGTTACAAAAGGTTGCCACTAGGTGGTGGTACTTATGGAGCTAAATCAATGCTATGGCAAAACTTTGATGTTTTTTTGAACCTCATATTTAATTTTTTTCCAAACAAAAGTCGAATTAAATTTCTATTGTTAATTTTACATTGCCACAATGTCTAACAATTGAAATAGGAAGTTCAACTGGAGACGCCGAATCCAGCTTCCGTTGGACAGATTATACGAGAACAGTCCAGAAAGTAGTACCCGTTTTTCGATGGCGCCATTGATCCAAATGACAGCATGTCATACGATGCAGGTATCGATCAACGATATGAAATGAGTAGATCGCTTATGTGGCCGCCATATTTGGGGCAATTTGAAGGCGGCGAAAAGTGGAACTAATCTCTATTGTTAGTGTAGGCACCATTACTGTGGTTGGCAGAAAAACATCGCCAGCCAAAGCGCCTTTACTATATATCCGCTTTGTCGCCAGCTGAGAAAGCACCCCTCGCCCCACACACCAACATCATGCTTGTAGTCTGAAATTTCTTAAGCGACCTCTCCCAAATTTAGATGCTTTTTAATAAATGCGGTATATAATTTCATAAATACCTCTAAACAATCATTCTGGTATCACTGAAACGACGGTAACATGGGTTTAATATCGACATCTTTTACGTATCAACAACCACGACCAGGATTTTTACATGAGAAAAACATTCTAAGACGCAGAAAGATAAAAACACACCTGTGAAAAGTCAATGGTGAACTTTTAATATATCTATTACTACAATTTAAAGCTGGACAAAAAATCGGCATTGAGTTTTACTGTGTTTGTCTATGCAAACTTCAAACGTAAACATACGATGAAGGCCATTTTTTGTCAACCAAAGCAATGGCCGACGGGCTTTCAAATGGGGACGCGTTGGTGGCGCTGAAAGCAACGCATGAGCGATCTACTCATTTCATATCGTTGGTATCGATACCAATATCTTAGCCATAGATCTCTATGCATCTTAGCTTTGCTGAGGTGAAATTTCGAGTTCATTCAGTGCCAAATCCCGATAGAAAAGAAGATAAAAAATCCCGCCAAATGCGAAGACTGAAGACTGAAGCCATCAGTTTTTTCGTTGAAAGTGGCAGTTTTTCGCGGATTTGTTGGAGATCGTGGATGGTGCCATTCCAAGGGCTTTGCGTTTGCTCTCAGGTGTGAAATCCCCAGTAACAATTTGGTTGAGGAATTCATCGCCGTGTTGCTCGTAACGAGTCAAGAAGGACAACGCTGAACCCATGCGATTGCTCTTGTGCTCGTCGGAAAGCATTTTGGGCACCCACATTTCACTAAGTTTTACTCGCCGATCTTGCTTGATGAAATCATCGATACGTTTCTTGAGATCTTCGGTGATAAGGGATGGGCGATCTGACCGCTGTTCATTGTGCACAGTAGTTCGTCCCTTTTTGAAGTTTCGAACCCAACGCCTTACAGATGACTCATCCATAGTTCTCGTGCCGTAACTTCCGTAATTCTGCGATGAATTTCGCTGGGACGGACACTTTCTGCATTCAAAAAACGGATGACGGCTCGCACTTCGCATTTGGCGGGATTTTCTATCTTCTTTTCCATTTTAAACCGTCACAAAACTCAAACCACGCAATGAATGAACTCGAAATTCGACCTCAGCAAAGCTAAGATGTTGGTATCGATATCTGCATCGTATGCTTTCATTTGGATCAGTGGCGCCATCGATATGCGTAAACGGGTACTACTTTCTGGACTGCCCTCGTAATTGAATCGTTGGTAGAATTCACAGTTGCATTTGCACAGTGGTTTCACATTTCGCAAACAGAAGCACACAAAACGATTCTCCTGTAGGGTCGCCATTTTCCTATAAATAGAAAACAGCGCCGATGTGGGACATTGAATGAAACTTCTAGGCGGGCTTTCAAAACTTGAACCTTCCTCTATCCATTTTTGTGCAGAAAGAGTGCGTTAGAATTGGAATCAAATATCTTTTTGAATTATCCTGTATTGATTTTTCATTTCGTGGAATTTTCAAAGTCATTTCTGGATCAACTTTATTTTTTAAATAGGAACTTATTTTTTAAAAAATATAGTTTAAGGCGAGATTCCGTGAAACTATCATGCTGACATTACTATAGCATAAGGTGTCTTAGTAAGCTTAACTTCCTCATGTGTCATAATAAGCTTAACTTCCTTAATGAATCGAACTTAATACCTGTTGTAAAGTTTAGGTGTAAGACTGAAAAGGTAGCAATAATCTCATGCAATCATGAATAATAGCTCCCTTGATAAAAATCAACAATTCATGGATCTTATGCTGAAACATAAAACTCTCCACTCTTAGTTTTAGAACATTCATGTATATGGTATTTGAAAACGATTGCGAATTTCTTGCAACCGTTCTATTAGCATTGCGAAGATGAAGTTTAGCAATGTAAGATAAGCAGCAGATTCAGAATTTACGGCCTTTTCTTCTTCGGGTCTTTCTTTCTTTCTCATATAAAATCACATAAAATCAAACAATTAAGAAACATGTCCCACATTAACCACCCCAAGAGAATTCGTGAATTATTTGAAATTTACAATTTGTCAAAACAAGCTGCGAGAATGCATGGATATTATCAAACAACTGTCTTACTGAAGAAATTCAACTGTCCTTCTGGTTACAATTACTTCTCTTATTCATACCGCCTCAGAACATTGCTGTTGCTTGGAAACCGTTAATTCTACGGCTAACCCTGGAAGACTTCACTATGGCTTCACTGCAAACATATAACAAGATTGTTATGACAATTCAGATTCTGACATAACAATAATGGTACTTCTCATGGAATAATAGACCATGGGAAGCTAAAGATTGACACTCTAAGGTTGCATTCACGTAAGAAGATTCGAGTCACGTATCTTTTGGGCCACAGTTCAGGAAAAGCCAGTGAGGAAAAAGCCGCAGGCTCAGCAAATAAATCTTCTAACGATCTGTAAACAATAAGCAATTTGAGTAGAGGTCAATAAGTAATCATACCTTTAATGTAATACTGAAATCCACAATTCCTCGTTAATGGTCGTCAACATTTCAAAATGTCTCCTTGGCATCCAGTAGGGAAAATAATTCATTCCAATTCTGCAATCTAAGTCCGGTCTAGGTTCCAATATTGAGAGGTGCTCAACCTACTAAACGTACAATATCAAACAAGATACTAAGCGATGAGCCTTTATGACTTCGCAACTCGCTATTCAAATTCCTTATTCTCTCTCTGCCTGGCTTACTTCTACATTGCCTCAGACAACCTCCCCCCCCCCCAGCTCTTCTTCCCAAAAGAGTAGATTGTTACAACACACGCAGTTACTGTGACCCGCAATATTCCTCGTATAGCAAAGCTCTAAAGATAAAAACAATGTCTTAGCAGAAAAATAGGGAAAAATCAAAAAATACTTGTGGCAAAATAAAACTGTCATTTTAAACGATGGCGACCTTTGAATCACAGTTACCACTTTCAGACAGAGACTATGGATCAGTTTTCAAAGGGATTGAATACACTGGAAATCGGACCTTTCGAGAATACAACTAGCTGCTTGGTTGTTTCAATCGTGGCTCTAGCTAGACGAGCACCAACAAGTCGGTTGTGTGCGAAGTCAGTTAGATCCTACGTTGTCTTCCCATGCTGATCAAGTTCTATGATTAGATTCACTTAGTTCCTTCTTAAAAAATGATAATGCATGCTTGAATCGCATGATCTCAAACAAGTTTGGATTTAAAAACGGATTAAAGGAAGTTTACACATATTTCAGAGATGTTTCCAATTCATTCCAAACTGGGGGTAAAATTAAATTCGTATCTAACTACCACGACTTATATATAGTTATGTAATGTAATTTATTTTTGAGAATAGTTCTATTCATTTGAAAACAGAAGTTGACTTCTTACAGTCAATTTTTTTCTCCCTGTATAGAAAATCCTGCATAGATAATCTGAAAAAAAAATGCACCACCGATCCATTTGACAAGGCCGTAACGACATTCAACTCTTTGCTGGAGGTCCTTTGCGAAAACACTACTGGTAACATTAAACTTTTATCCCTGTGACATACATCTATTTTATCAACTGTCTATCTTTCCGATATGGACCATTAGGGCCATAGCGGTTGTCAGACTTTTTCAAGTTTCCGTACTCGTTATTAGGGAGTTTTTTTTAATTTTATCATAATGCTATTTCAGAAAAATATTCATGGAGTTTCGTTTTAATCTGCTGTCTCCTATCGCCTGTCTAATTTTTTATTGTTTGTTCAAGAAAATGGAAAGCCAATTCTGTGCCTTCAAAAAATGCGTCTACATATCAGTAGATATATTCAGCTTCTCAATATAATGTCTCATAAAGATGCATGAAAATTTCGTCACTGGTATGGTAGCCTCTCCAGGGTGTGCTGGTACTACATTTCGGAATGCATCGCACACGGCTTGAACAGCTGCTTTGAAGGTCTACGAAATGATGTCCGCTGTCAATTGAGTTCCTCGATTCGCCAGTCTATGAAGATGATGCCCTCTGTGTCTCTAAACATTGGGACCATGTACTTGCCGACCAAAGACGTTGCCCGAAATTTCTTTGGCTGAGGGATGGTCTTATGCTGAAACATTGATTGAACTTGGCTGATGGTGGTATTATAACCTGTTAAGGCCTTGACTATATCTTGGTACTTAGATATGGGATATCGAAAATACAGTATTTTGCTTGAAATTTTAATATCAGTTAATGTACAGGGTGTCTACAAATGTATGATGGTATTTTGCTTGCTTATAACTCCGGTTTTTATTAAGAGGGGAGGGGGGTTCAAAAATTGTGCAGTGAGGTTTATAATTATGCAAAAAATTATACAAAAAACGTAACAATGATCAAAATCCTTCAGAGTACTTTCCCCCGACGTTTATGCAAAGTTGTAGCCTTTCAAGCCACTTAATAAAGACCAGACGGTATTCTTATTCTGGAAAAACCGTAGAGCTGAATTTACTGCTTGTGCGAGACCCAACGAAATTGCTTTTCAGCAAGTTTTCTTTTAACCGTAGGGAATAACCAGAAGCCGCATGGTGCTAGGTCAGAATGTAGGGAGAGTAGGCAGAATGTGGAAGAACTTGTATTTTTTCTTGCTGTAGATAGGCAGCAACAGCCTTCGTCTTGTGGGCACTCGCGTTATCATGCAAAAGCAAGGTCTGCTGGTTTGAATTGTTGGGCGCTACTGTTTGATTTTGTTAATTAACTGAGACAACACAATGTTTTTGTAATACTGTCCTGTAATTGTAAGACCCTTTGATATATAGTTCACAGGCAGTGGGCCAGAAAAATTAAAGAAAACACTGAACAAACGCTTGCCGGATCGAAAATCTGGCCTTAGCACCTGTGGTCGAGGATCGTCTTCACCTACCCAGTGTCCCTGTGACAATGTCTGTAAGCCTCTTGGAACCATTTGGAGGGAAAAAATAGAGCAACTCTCTCGCTTTTTCAACACGCAACTTTTTCTGATCGTCGGTCAGTTTGTGTAGTACCCACTTCGTACAAATTTTTTTCAGATGAAGTTGGTCGTGCAAAATTTTCTCAATACTGCTTACTGATACACCAACAAATAGGCTTGACATTATGGGCATTTTCCGTGACTCATTAATGTACAGACTCCATCGTTGCCTAAGCGAGGGTCATCTTGTAACCTCAGCCTACCCTGTTTAAACTTTTGAATCCAACGGGCAATAGTTTCAAACGAACAAGCACTATTGCCATAAACAGTGACCAAATCTTCATGAATTTCTTTTGCTTTATGCCCGAGTTTGAACCGGGATGTAGAATCTTTCACTTTCTTTAGAATACTCCATAGAAAAACGCAGCGTGATTTACTATGACTGATTGGGCGTGAACGGGTGCATGTCCATTGTTGAAACTTGCAACATAGATAGCAGACGTACTAAAACTCTGTATATACAGAGCTTTAAGACGAACATATTATCAGCGCCACCAAACGTCAATTTTGTACGTTAATGGCAACATGGAAAAAAATTTCACTTGCATAACTTTGAACCAACTCCGTACTCCGGTTGCATTGACTTTTTACAGATATATTCTCAGATTCATTATTTTCTTAAACTTTGTGCACTCTTGTCAACACAAAGTTTTGCTACGGTGATTTTTCTCTTTAAGGCTGGGTTCCCATGGTCGCGCATTGTCGCGCAACAGCTCGCGTCACATTTTTTGGTAATCTGTTTCTGAGGATGGAAGTGGAAGAGGCAATCTGTTTGTGGCTTTTATTCCGAAGAATGAAAATATGGATAATCAAAGTGGCAGAATAAAATGATTTAAAACAAGAAGACATGCATAAAAAAATTTATTTAAAAATGTTTCTTATCCAAATTTCTTTTCTTTGCTTTTAAATCTTCATTGCAAAAAATTAAAACCAATTCTTTCCATGCCCTTTTTAGCACATTTTCTATATATAGAAATGTGCTTATGTGATCGGTTTGTCCGTCCGTCCGTCTGTCTGTAGACACAATTCCCACAATTCATTGCGTTGCAATAGAAAGAGTGCATGTATTGAATTGCTGGAAGACACGAATTATCCTCGCATTTGGGAAAACGCGTGTTGAGAACATACATGGGTTCGGCTCTGCGCGTGCTCTAAACGTTAATGAGATGGTGCGCGTGCAGGATGCACGTGTTTGACGATTATTGAAAGGGCAATTCGGTCTCTAAATCAAGAGAATTTTTTTATTCCTAGGGAGCTTAGTATTTATTACGATAACTTGAAAACGAATTAACTTTTTCAAAGTCTGTTTTCACCAATCCATTAATATGGGACAGAGGACGAACAAGTACGAACGTGAGATAGCCGGAATAAGTACCTACTATAATGGCACGTGCTTTAATGATACCATTATGATACTCCTTAAAAACTTCCTATAACCAAATGTGGCATGTAATATATCAAACAAATCGTCACAACATATCAACGAATATATAAGAGTAACCAGTGATAGCATGTATTGGTCTAATGGCACGTGAACGTGCAAGGATGTCTCATGAATGAATATAACGCGTAAATAATGTTGGTGTAAAATGTTTAGTAGTACGTGTTTTAATGGTACCAAATGGAACTTTCAATGCTAAGATATGGCATGTAATATATCAAACAACTCGTAACAACGTGTCATGAGTGAATATAACGAGTAAACAATGATAATGATTATTGGTTTAGTAGCAAATGCCTTAATGGTGTCATATGATACCTTATGGTACCATTGGAACTTTCAATGCTAAGATATGGCATGTAATATATCAAACACCTCGTAACAACGTGTCATGAGTGAATATAAAGAGAAACGCAGTGGCTACGTACAGTGCAACCTTGTACGCCTTCCGTTCAATGCAACGGAAGTGGCAAGCTGTGCCGCCATCTGGCGGCAGAATCAAAACAGTATTGTATGGATTTCGACGTTAGAGGGCGTGTTTTGGCTAGCTGTTATAGCAACCACACAATTGGCATGTCACGGTCGTGTGGATTTCAGATCTTTTTTTCTGCTTTCTGGATGATTAGCCATTGTCGAAAGGAACCATGCCTTAAAGGTAAGCCAGCATTTTTTGAGCGTTCTAGTGTTGGGTTAGATTGACTGAGGTTAACTTAGGTTTAGCCATAAAATGAGGTCCCGTAACTTTCTGGCAGCCATTTCTGTGACCACTAAAATATACGGATCATTAGCCTCCTGTAACCGAGGGGAAATCAACTGCCCCCTGTAAACAAATAGGTTGGGTACGTATGTAAATCGACGTCGCCGTGGGCAGGGGACGCTGGAGCGGAGCGCTAGCAGAGCGATGGCGTCCGCGTACTAGTATTGTAGAAGGGGAAACCAACTGCCCTGTAACCGGTTGTGTTGGGGGTATGTTTGTAATTCGGGGTCGCCGTGAGCGAAGCGTTGGCGTCCACGTACTAGTATTGTAGAAGTGGCGGCTAGTGTTTTCCACTGAGCGATGGGAATCTGCCATATTGCTTGTTTCGAAATTAGAGAAAGTTTGGAGTCTGAAGCTGTTGGTAGATGGCGGTATAGCTAGCCACTTCCGTTGCATTGAACGGAAGGCGTACAAGGTTGCACTCTACGTAGCCACTGCCTCAGAGAAAACAATGATAGTGGGAATTGGTTTTGTTGCATGTGCCCTAATGGTACAATATAGTATTGTTAGAACTTTCAATGCTAAGATATGGCGTGTAATATATCAACCAACTCATAAAGAGTTGTTAGATATTATTGTTATCCATAGCTTATTTGTATCAAGAGATTAATGCTGTTAGGCTTAATGTTATCTAAAACTCACTACTTGTTATACATATTGCTAATTAATAGTAGTTAATCGCTTGCTTCAATAGTAGACGATAACGTAGAAACACTTTAGTAATTTAATATGAAAAAATAATAGATGCTTACACACAACGCTTCAGCAATTGAGGCTCACTTCGTTTAACATTATGTGGGAATTCTTACAAATTAAAGAACTTTTATTTTTTTAAATGTATGAGGAATAACTTCACTTTCCATTTAACCTGTCAGTTCTTCAAGTTTATTCGTTTAAATTCTCTCTATACATTAGCTTACTTAAATAGTTATTTACAATTTAGTTTTCATATTTATTTATTTTCTCTAAAGTGTTTTAAAATGTTGGTTAATTCTATATATCCAATCCATGTACGATGCTATAACATGAAAATATGCTCCATTTATCCGCTTTGGCGGTAAAATCATTCTTGTTCATTATTTTATTTGAATATTCTTTTGCTTTCATATCCCAAATTGTGGGCCTTTTCTCTATTCCATCGGTATATAATTCAATATTGAAGCCGTCGTCGTCCATTCTTACGTATTTCCACTGTCACTCAACAGACAAGTCGGTCGGATCATGTGAACGGTTAAATAATGCACGCTAGCATTTCAATACGCATGATGCCGCAAGCTTACGCGAGAATTTAGATACCGGCGACAGAGCAGCGACTGCCGCAAGTAAACGCGCGATCATGTGCGATTGTCTGCATCTAGAATACGCGCGTAGGCAAACGCCCGACAATGCGCGACCATGGGAACCCGGCCTAAAGCCTTCAGTCCGTGGGTCTTTGTCAATGCCCTTGATGCTCATACTCGCCGTCTATGTAAATTCTCATGATGCTATATCACACGTTGAAGGCACGAACAATGAGATTCATCTGTGGAGTTTAGGATTTTCTTCCTACCTGATCGATTTTTCACTTTGCTACCAAGTCTTCTTGCATTTTGATCTGTTTGTGTGAGGCATAATTTGTCTTTTGGACATCCCAGAACCAAATATTCTGTTCCTTTACGCAGCACCTTTACGCAGCAGAAACTTTACGACTTTCTTCTTCCTTTCACTTCAGTTCCTCGTGGCATTGTGATCGGCCTCCGTGGCTCAGGGGGAAAATCCTGAGATCACGCACTTCCTTCGGAAGGGAAGTAAAGCCGTTGGTCCCGTGTAGTCATTTGCCGGCTGCACGTTAAAGAACCCTTGCGAGGCAAAATTTGCGGCCCCTCTAACGCCGTCCTGAAATGACCATGGCAGTTGAAAAGGACGTTAATACCAAACAAACCAACCAACCAATCGTGGCATTGTGAAAACACAAAACAAGCAGCGACCAACTGTGTCAAATATTCTGTTATTCCTGATTTTATTCTAAAACACTTCAATTCATTTACAAAAAGTGGACATAACCATTTTATTCAGGGTAAGTTTATAATTTTGGCCAAGCTGAACGTACAGGATGTTGCAGATAACTACAGGGTAGTATAACAGGAAGCCTGCGAGCTCGATTGCAGGGGCCGGCTCGACATCGAACGATAATTGGGTAATTTAATCAAAAACATGACAGTTTTGACGTTAACCCCCCCTCCCCTCCCCGACTGTGGAAACTGCTGGCTGCTGCAGGCCACCTTCATCTCCCTCCATTCTGCCAATCGACCGAGCCGGCCCCGGCAATCAAGCGGGTAGGCTTCCCGTTATACTGCCCTGTAGTTATCTGCAACACCCTGTATATCATTTTTGTTCTTCTTCAATTTTTGAAAAGAACAAAAAAAAACATGATACAAGTCTTAGTGGTCATAATTGAACACATTTGCCACTAATGAAGTATTTTTTTCTCTTTCAATAAAATTTGGTGGAAAATCTTGTATAGTTTATAATTATTTCCATGAGTATACCTGTGTGATCATGTGCGATCGCACAGATTTCTGTAAAAAAAAATATTTTTTAATTCATTCTGTAGATTGCGCTAGTTCTTTCTACCAAAATCTTACGGATGATTTTATAGGAAAAAAAATCTACAAGAAAGAAACTCTTCGAGAATCTTGCAAGTAAGTAAAATTAATCGAATATTTGAAAACTGTGCTTAGGAAAAAGTTAACTACTTCCTGCTTGACTTTCAAACTTAAAACTTCGTTACTCTTAAAGCTTTCATATTGAATTTTTACAGGAAGTTTCATAAAGATATCGACAAGGCGATACAGAAGGGTGAAGTTTGCGCACCTTCATACAAAAAATGGATGCATAAATTTAATGCACAACCTCTATGTCTTTCAACCAGTTTGTCCCACCAACTGGTTCCTTCTGTTTCCTTAATTCTCATTACTTGGCTATTGTCTAATTCAGTTCACCTAAAAGAGTGAAAGAGTCTTATGTGAATTTTATAAAGAATAAAAAGAACGTCTTGGCTTATTATAACAAACTCTTCATCTCTTTAAAAGTTTTCCTGATTTTTAATAAGAACCCTAAAGAGTTAAAAAACATCCCAGCCTAATAATACTAAATTCTAATATTTATTTCATTTTTTATGATTAATTTGTATTCGAAATTATATGATGACAATATGAAAATAAAAATTTAAAAAAGAATGAAGCTTAGAGAAGGTTTTGATTAATTCATCAAAGACTATTTCTTGAAAGTAAGCATTGCAGAGGAAGCTTTGTTGGAAGTTCCAAAAAGGTGCTGTTCATGAACACTTTTTGAAACTTTCCACTCGGCACTTTCCGGAAAAAGTACTATACAAGGCGATTCATAATGGGTGTAACAAATGTGAGCATTTGGTTGGGGAGGTCATTTTAAATACTCGTGAACAGTTACTCCCCAATGGATAAAGAAGCTGACGTTCGTGTTTATGGTCTGATGATTTGTAGGTGTCGTGCTTGTATTAAGGCTCAAGAGGCACATTTTGAGCACTTGTTATAGTCAAATTATACTCATTCATATGCTTTTAAATTAAATGTTAATTATACGAGGGGAAGTAAGTAAGTTACAAATGGATGTAGAAATGAAACAAATAAGAATACTGATGCGAAAACTAACCTTCCTGTACATGAGGCATTTGTCCCATCGTTTCACAAACCCATCAAAATCAGCAAATAGGATAAGTGCTTCAACTTACAGAGAGATTATATGGATAAATAAAAGTAGTTTTCAAATCAGTTTTATTTCTACATCAATTTGGAACTTATTTACTGACTTCCCCTCGTAACTTCATATCATGTGCTTTGTTTACCTATATGCTATTACACTGATAAAAATCTGTTTTGATCTGTTGTCATTCAGTACCTAACTGGAATACGACCTTTGTTCACAATAACATTTTTTGTTTAACCTGAGGTCACGAATAAAATATTTGAAGTTTATTACATTCCATTGTGAATTTCTCTGTATAAGCTTATGAAGGTTTTTTTTAAGATGTTAACAATCCAAAAATTTGAAAAGTCAAAATACACAATAATAAAACTTTACTATGATGTCCATTGTTAGGATGGCAGTTAACAGTTTGAAAAAAAAGCATTTATAGCAGAAGACACCAGAAGGCGGATTATACTAAGGATCCTAAGGCAGCCATTTTTAATGTTAACATATGGGGAAAACAGTAAATTTAATTGAATTTTTTTAATTACGAAGGGGGAAAATCGATTTTTAAAAATTTATAGAAATTCAATATCAAATGAAATTTGTTAAAAAAAATTGTTTATATGCTAGATGGATTTGCTTAGGAAAATTCGCATAAGAAATACTGCTTATTTTTGAACATCATTTTCCTCAGCTATATACTTCAAGAATTCCATACGAATGTTTAGCCTGTCATTTTTTTAATTTTTATAAAGCAGTAGCTATTACAAATTGTTAAATTTACACACTCCTGTTAAATTTTTTATTATAAATTTATTTTAAAAATTCATTTCAATTAAAAATAAGAACTTTTTAAAAAGTGATGGGTGAGAAATTTAAAGAAGGTGAGAAATAAAAATTTTTTCATCGCCATTTTTATTAATTAATTCAGAACAAAAAATTGTAACAACTAAAAATTTATTCTAATTTATCATTTCATAACGTTTTATCAATGTATTTTTTAAATTTTATTAAATTTTTTAAAACTCAAACAATACATTGATAAAAATTAATGAAATGATAAACCGATTCATTGAAAAATATCAGTTTTTCTTTTTTCATTCAATAAAAAAATTTATTATCCAAATTTTCTTTAATAAATGGGAACAACTTGACCTGCCACCTGTTCTGGTATCTAAAGGAGTTCATTAGAAGCCTGCGTTTCAGCCGCGATGAAGAAGTGAAAACTGCGTGGATTTCCTGACCGGCAGAAGACTTCTATGAAGTGGGCATGTAGAAGCTCATTGAGCGCTATGACAAGTGTTTAAATAAACTTGGAAACTCGGAAAAATAGTTAAAGATATATAGAATCTGGTAAAGAAAAAATTTTTGAAAATATCTGTAGTAGTTTTGTTTTTATTACAAAACGGACCTTACTTTAAAAACACCCCTCGTACTTACTCATTAACTAAAGCTGACACAGTAATAAATGCAGAACATGAACACAACTAGTCTTAAATGATATCAGCCAAAGAAGTTATGGGATTGTTTCCGCCAGTGTGTTGGCTACTAACGATCTTTTAACAGATATAGAGACAAATACATTTGAATTTTCAGTTAAATTTCACATATAAGTCGCATTTGCTGTATAGTCGCAGTATCTGAAATTTTAGGAAAAGAAGTGTGACTTATAGTCCGGAAAATACGATATAATAATGCAAATAAAGTTGATATTGAAGTAATAAATTAAATAAATCACTCTACGCCATCTAATATTGTTATTTCCTATGCATCAATAAAAAAGTAACTCTGCCCAATTATGGTGTTTCTATATTTAAAATGAAAGCTATAATTTTTAATTATGTCCTTAATAACATGTCACACCCTTCAATCATTAATATCACCACGTTTTATGTGCGAAATTGATTCCCAAAGGCTCGTTAGTATACATTTTCAAAGATTTGGATCTAAAAGCAATTTGTTGACACTCTCAAACCTAAAAATGTTATCATTGTCATCACTGAGGCCAACTCCCACGTTCCATTGATCGAAATGGATAAAGGTGACACATGGCGTGACAGTCGTTGAAAAAATATTAAATAAAAAAAGATTTTTCTCTCCTTAAAATTCTACTGTATCTGTTGATTCTTTACAACAATCCGTCAACACAATTGCACACCACCAACATCACTGTACTGTTATTATTACTATGATTATTCTCTTCACTTCGTGTTGCTTTCAATGCTTTTTCAATGAAGCCGCAGCTCTGATGACAAATTGCTTCGTTTTACCTCATTTTGATCATGTAATTACTTGGTCGCTTTTGTAATGAAAAACCGCCTTTATGCGCTTGATCTTCAGCTCATCACTCATTTCAAAACTTTTATCTTCTTCTAGGTTTCTATTTTTTCCTCCCATCTATTTTGTCTTGTTATCTCTATTGTTCGCTCAATTCGAAGAAGAGAACAAGAAAATAATCAAGTTTTATGTGGTTCATTCCAACTCTGTTTTTTTCCTAGTCACGGAGGAAAAAAATATTTTATTTTTATTCAGTGTATTTTTATCGATCTGCTCTAAAGCATCGATAAAAAGAGGCGTCGGGTCATCGCAAGAAAGTCATCCAAAAAAAAAAAAATTTCGTTTTTAATCTTTGTGTGTGTAATACAAAAGAAACGAATATAAAACTTATTTAAGATCTGTATGACAAACTTATTTATTATTATTTATTTGTTTGTTTAGTTTGATGATAATAATAATAATGAGACCACCACATTGTATTCACAATTGGCCGTGGGAAACTTATTTTCAAAATTTTGTATACAATTTCTGCAAAATAATTTATTTGGATAATACCATAAAGGTTTGGTTGCTAAGTTATTTTACTCCTGTTTATTTTTTTTCCCTTAACTCCAACGTAAAGGAATCATTTGCCAGAGAATTTATAATAAGCAAATGGAATAGATAATGCTAGGTAAAAGAGAATCAATATGCATATTCGCAGGCAGGCTTTATTCAGGTTAATGCGATTTTGGTTTCACAAAAAGTTTCGAGTCTATTCCCAAAATATTTCTGTCAGCTTTTTAAAATTTGCACGTCTACACGATTTTTATTATTCATATATTTAATTGCTCTTAGTCGTTTCATTTTGTTTAATGTGTTCACGTTGAGTTAACAAAAAAAAAATAGATAAATCCTTCCGGGTGACCAGTTTCACCAACAACGGAGGAAATAAATTTCTCTAACAATAGGAAAGAAAGATAATTTACAAAACGTGGTGTCATTCATTTGTCAGGAAATAAACCCGCCACCTTCACTCTTCCATTAATGAGTTGCTTCCTGCGACGAAGATGGGCTGAATGGATGGAGATTTTCCCGCCGCGCTCTCTTATCGATTTCTAGAGGGACAGATGCGTTTTTTACCAACCTAATCGTAGATAATTTTATAGATTTACCCCATATCCACACCCCCCTCTGGTTGTCGGTCGGTCGGGTCTCTGTCCTTTTACGGAGGAGGAGTAATCCGTCCCCGTTGCTATGTTGGTGTTGGGCTCTTGACAACCGAACGCCATTGCTCCTTTCGCTTTTCTGCCCATCGATTCGTCCGAATGGTCAATTCGTCGCTATTTTTTAGTCTTCTAGTTCACACTGCCAATGGACACTTCCTCGGACGATTGGGAGGAGAAGAAACACAGCCTGCCTTCCCTCATGAAACTCACATGGATCAATTCCACGTTCCACGCATCTTCAGATCTCCCTCTTGCAGGCAAGTGAGAATGTCTTCAAATTTGCCGCTCTAAACCTAACGACGCAGACGCTAAGTATTTTTCAAACTTCAACCGCTTTCTACAAGAACTATTATCATCATAAGACCTTCTTAACTAATAATATCCATCATATTTTATCCAAATTAACCATTTCTTCATGCATGCAGCTTTCAATCATAGACTCTAATCAAATTTCTTGGATGCTTGACGTTCTTCCCGCCTAAATGCTATTGATAGAACGCCTGCAAAATCTGAACCTTTTCTTCCTTATTTATTTATAACCTTAATTTCACATATTAAAAAAACTCATTATTTTTATTATGATGATGAGCTCTTTTGATTATGGTCATTTTATTTCCCTCTTTTCCCCATTTAATTTCAGTTCTCTCGGCGTCGGAGTCACGCGATGTTCCTTTGAGAGTCGATTCCCATCATTCCGAACTGAAACGATTGCTGTCGCCGTCTCTTAACCGAGACTGGAAACAGGCGAGTTTGCTTTAAACCCTTTATTCACCTAACATTAATATCATTTAATATATGACGATAATAATTATAATAAGAATAATAACTTTCAGGTGCTACAAACAAATTATAAATCACTTAAGGTTTTTAAAAATTATTCTGCAGTGAACGCGCGCTTTTTATATATTTTTTTTACTTTAATAGTATTTCATCTGATTTTCATTATGAACTCTGAAAACAAAACAATCTTCTCGATGAATTTGTAAATATTTTTATGGGATGCATTATCTGGCTATTGAATTTGAAATTTATTCTGAAACAGTAAGAATCCTTTCCTTTTCATCAACAGGTCGTCGCTTTAAATATAGGCTTGCGATTTCTTTAGAATTATTTAGAATTAAAAAATTACAGTACAGTATAGGCTAAGACCAAGTTGGTGTACAGATAATAGGAATTTTAATTTTTTATTATTTTATTGCTTATGCAGATGATCTGAAATTGTTTAAGTGAAATTATAAATCTTGAGAAATGGATTAGAAAAAATGAAATGAAGCTGAATTTTGACAAGATTGACAATACTGTACATATAATTATAAAGTGAATGATAACCTTACAACCCAGAAGCATGTGATTCGTGGTTTGTTGAACATATCAATATTTTGATAGTTCACTTATCTAGAATTATTGGAATGTTAAAAAGATTGAAAAACTTTTTCTATTGAAAAAGATCTCATGCCAAACTTACTGCAAATCAAATTATAAATATATTGAAGTTGCATGAAAACTGGTCGATTGTTATAATCGGTCCTGTGTGAAACCCAATATTTTTTATCTTTTTAAGAAAATATTTAAAATTTCTTGTTTCTTTATGTAACGTTTTAACTCTTTCAACTCTCACAGAACAATTGTTGTGCCTGCGAGAAATGTAAAGCCTTTTCTTTTTAACGCACTTTATTCTACTTGCCTTGTCTGTCTATTTGTTTGGGTGGAATTTTGTAATCGATATTAAAGTTACCACCTATTAACCGATTGACTTGCAATTTTACACACTTACTTACTCCTGATGACAATACCACTTAAAAATGAATCAATTAAAAATTCCACTAAATAATTGATCAATTAGTGGCATTAATTAATTTCATTATTATATGAAGAATATCGTTCAAGACTTCACCAATAGATGGCGTTAATGTGTGTGTGTGTGTTTTTTTTTAATTTATTTAATTTTCTTGTTAACCTATTAAGCACTTCTCGTCTTCTTCCTCAATAACCCCGCTTTTGGGCGGCGATCCTCATTAGAAACATAGCAGATATATATACAAGGTGATTATAATTAAAGTCCCTTTGTAAAAATGCTATAAAAAAACAACCATGAGTCCGAATGACTTCAAATTTGGACTGAGCATTCTTGAAGAAGGGGCATTTGATATGGATAAGAAAAAAAATAGTTCCAAAATTTATCACTAGATGGCGCTGTAAGCGGCATATTATGCCTAGGAGGATTTGTACTATGCAAATTGAAAGATACGCATGCGCATGAGACATTGCATGCGTTATAAAAACGCAGGCCTCATGGCGTTCTCGTCATATTTGTATCTCAGCAGCTTGCCATGGGTCTGTCAATGAAGGATCGCGCTCTGCTTGTGAAGCTCTTTTACAAGAATGGCGACTATGTCATAGCAGCTTTAAAGAAATTTCGGGTATTAAAGGGAATGAAAAAAGGATGTGGTCCGATGTCTGCAAAGGCTCTGAGGTGTATGATTAAAAAATTCGAAGCGACAGGTTCTTTTGCAGTGAAATCTGGCAGAGGGAGGAAAGCAGTTGCTTTGACGTCAGTAGAAGATGTGGCTGAAGCATTAGAGGAAGGGTCGAACAGTGGTGTGCAAACGTGCAGTGCACGGGGAATTGCCCGAACTTTAGACATGCCTGTGAGCACGGTCAATAAAATTTTACGCAATATTCTGCATTGTTATCCCTATAAAATTACCCATGTTCAGGAGTTACTTCCTGCTGACCTGCCAATTAGACACACGTTTGCTTTAGAATTTCTAGCTCGCATGGAAGTGGACAATGAATGGCCATGGAACATCTTGTGGACAGACGAAGCCCATTTTTATCTCCACGGCGTTGTCAATACACAAAATTGCAGGATATGGGCAACGGAAAATCCTTTCGCATGTGTTTCAATACCGCTTCATTCTGCAAAGGTAACTGTGTGGTGCGGGATGACAGCATCATTGATTATAGGGCCATTTTTTTTCGAGGAAGTGGGTCCTGCGGGTCCCGTTACCTGTACAGTCAATGGTCAACGGTATACGTGTCTTTTACGCAACCAGGTAATTCCAACACTTCAACAGCATGCATGCGTGGATAGAATAATTTTCATGCAAGATGGCGCTCCTCCGCACATTGCAAAGCCAGTGAAGCAACTGCTGAAGACACATTTCGGAGATGATAAAATTATCAGCCGTCATTTTCCGAGAGCCTGGCCTGCAAGATCACCGGACCTCAATCCTTGTGACTTCTGGCTCTGGGGTTACCTTAAAAATCATGTGTTCAGTGGCCCAGTTGCAAATTTAGCGGAATTGAAGGCTCGGATTACGCACCACGTTCACAACGTGACCCCGGAGACACTCCGGTCTGTTGTGGAACGTGCTGTTTATCGGTTAAAACTTGTGGAGGAAAATGGTGGACAGCATATTGAACATGTCTTGCGCAAGTCCCGAGATAATTAATAGGCGTTTCCATTGTTGCTTTTTATGCGGTTTTTGGCCCAAGGACAATTAAAAACCGAATCATCATGTGCTTTTTATGCGGTTTTTGGCCCAAGGACAATTAAAAACCGATTTTTCCCATCCGATGTGGTACGACCTTGCCGTGGTGGATGGGCTTTGCACTAACAGTGCCACAACTGTTAAATGACTTGAAAGTCATGTTTTCCATCATCAAACCCGAAGCAATCATGTTCATTGACCGGTACAGTTGATTTTTTGCTAATACTGTACTGTATAATAAAAAAAAAAT
Organism: Rhysida immarginata; assembly: GCA_023313115.1. Taxonomy (NCBI): domain Eukaryota; kingdom Metazoa; phylum Arthropoda; class Chilopoda; order Scolopendromorpha; family Scolopendridae; genus Rhysida; species Rhysida immarginata. The sequence goes on along the minus strand of JAHWFO010070582.1, from coordinate 654,053 downwards.
CATGTTTAACTTGTTTTAGTGTCAATTGCATTCCTTGACCAACTTTAATGTAAAAACATCATGCCATAAACAACTCATGCCAAAGCCGTCGTATTTCAATTCAAAATGTCACTTCTAGCTGAATCCGCTTCCGTTATGCCGCTTACAGCGCCATCTAGTGATAAATTTTGGAACTATTTTTTTCTTATCCCATATCAAACGCCCCTTCTTCAAGAATGCTCAGTCCAAATTTGAAGTCATTCGGACTCATGGTTGTTTTTTTATAGCATTTTTACAAAGGGACTTTAATTATAATCACCTTGTATATATAATATTCATTTAATTACATGAACAGTGTAGTTTTTAGAATATCTAAGAGCACCTTTCTACAAGTAAAATATTCCGGATATAATTTTGGGGTGCTAAAAACGAAACTGACATTTAAAAATGCTGATTGGCTCTAGTTTTCAAGATATAAGCAATCACCTAATGAAGTAAGGCATATAAAACGTCGAGTATTTTTTCTTAAATACAATAGAAAAGCAAGAGAAGCCGAAGCAACACAAACTGAAGACAAAGCTAATAAGCAATTTAATTTTTTAAACGTTTTAAACTTAATTTACTAATTTGGTTTTGCTTGATAAACATATACAATATATTATTCTATGTATACATTATTGCCAATATCATTTAGCTTTATATTTGTGTAAATATAACAGGGTGATTCTGAAAAAGTATGTATAACTGTTAGCAATGACACAGGTGAGTAGTTTCTGAGTTACGCATTCAAAATCGTAACAGTGCTCACATGCGAGTACTAACCAGCATGTGTTACGATGTTGAGCGCGTAACTCGGAAACTACTGGTTGGAATTCTATCAAACTTTAACGATATACAGAGTTTTATGTTCCCTATTATTCTTCCAAAATTATATATTCTAGGCGTTGCAGAACCTGAGTTATTAACTTGTTGATCTTGGTGGCAGCATTTTTATTTCTATTCATATCTCAGTTAGCGTTCAAATTCGGACCCACATTGTATTAAAAGAAACTGTTCATTCTGACCACCTCTTGCATTGCTTACAGTTATGCACACTTTTTTCAGAATCACCCTGTATACAGACATGTCAACCTGGTGAAATACATTTGAGGGACAGAGTCCCATTTGAGGGTCTACTTACGGAAATCTTTGCTATCTTATTAAAACATAGGATCTTATATTTGTTTGGTTTCTTACTTTATTTAAAAATGGAGAACATGAAAATGACATAATTATTAGAAACAACAATAAAATTCCACCACAAAAGTGATTATAGTGCCCGACAGGAAAGAAAAAGGAAACTGGCGCATGCGTAAATGAAAAAACCTCAGGAACGAACAAGAAATGGGGTATTACTAATTCCTGGCATCAGTTTTATTTTCCTTTTTTTATTTATGCAAGCGCCAGTTTCCTTTTTCTTTCGTGCCGAGCACTATAATTTTTCTTCTGTTATATTATTACTAGCAGAGGCACCCGGCGTTGCCCGAGATAATTATAGTTGTAGGTTAAACAGAACAACCTCATGAAGTTAAATAATAAATTTGTTTTCAGTAATTCTACAATTTCCGTCTATAGACGAAGCAGTTGTTCAGATGTTTCCGATGCCCGGATAACTTTTTGTCATCTCTACCCAGTACTCATTCATTTCTTCGCTGGCATTTCGATAGATATGAATTATTGTTATAATCCTTCGAAAGATATTTATAGGACATAACACCATATGGTTGTTGGTTTGAAGAGTTGAGTTCATGTATGTTTTGTTATCGGTTATGTCGTCAACTGTAGCTCGAACGAAGGGACTGCGTCCTCTGTCATCTTTCACTCTTTCTGAATAGTCTGACAACTCTCCATTATCTCCAGTTACTGATCATTATTAAATATTTCCAAGAAAATGTTAACTTCTAAGAAAAGCCTGAACAACAGGAATTCTACGTATTGTTACAAATTCAATTTTGTTTTATAATTCTCAGAGGTGGGATGGAACCAACATTCTTAATGAATCTACTTATATTGCACACTTTGCCCGGGCTTTACTTACCCTCTTGTTGTTGTGTCTCAGATTAAACTGTTATCCATCTTCACCCACAAGGAGCATCACTGAATACTTTAGACCATGGCCATCCAACTCGTGCACTTCGCCCACGTGCAACATAAAATGCTCGCGGACAAAGCTCACGGGCAAAGCCGAGGAGATCGTCCAAAAATCAGGAGGGGAGTGGGTATAATTTTCCTATGCAGTGTTGCCAGACTTTAGGGGGCGATTGCATCAAATGAGGCATTATTTCTTTTGTTACTGATACTTGCTTGTTTTTCGTCTCGCATAACATGCCGCACATTCCTAAAAAGCATAAAATCCCTGAACCAGTATTTAAACCGCAGTGGGAGAATGTTTTTTTTTTAATTGTTCACAGATCGGATTTGAAATGCTTAATATGTAATCATGTCCTATCGGGGGAAAAATATAATTCTACTTGACATCGAGAAAATTGTCACATTAAAACGAAGGAAATAAAATGGTAAGCTGCCTCATTTTTTTTTTTTTACAATGTCGAATTGATAATTAGTAACTCGACTTTAAGGAACTGATCAACATAATGTGCAATAGGGAGGTAAGGAAGATTACCCGCGTGCACGGGCGCTGCCCGCGGACAGAAATCTTGGACAGCCCTGCTTTAGACCTATCTTTTAAAATTTCCCTTGCCCTTGACGTAGAAGCTCTTATACCCTCCTGCCCTAGCGGAGCTTCCGTTGTTCAGATGTTTCCAATGCCTGCATAGCTTTTTATCTTTCTGTTGCAAACTTCACAGATCAATACTCGTTCTTTCTCTTACTTTTGCCAAACACACCATTTTACGTCAGTCGTCTGGACGTTTTTAGGGAGCTCAAAGGAGACCCGTGTGATTCCTTATCCTCCTCGATAAACACTGCCTTATCTAAGTTATGTCCTGTCATTGCATAATCATATTTATGCTCGTTGTTAATAATTCGTTACCCCCTCCCTAAAAGATGTTAATATGGTTAATTATGTAGTGACACACCAGTAAATGTGTTACGTTTGTAGTGCCAAACCCGTAGCCGATGAAAAAGACAGGCCCCGGCACTGAAAAGTCACCTGACCATAGTAGTCTGAATAACAATCCAACCTACATTGTTTCTAACAAACGAAAAAACACAGATTGTTAAAATCCAAAATGGAGATAATGAAAGTTGGATTGTTGCTCAGACCACTATGATCAGGCGACTTTTCAGTGCCGCGGCCTGTCTTTCTCGTCGGCTGCGTGCCACACCAGTTAATGTGTTAAGTATATAGTGCAACACCAGTTAATGTGTTAAGTATACAGTGCAACACCGGTTAAGGTGTTAACAAACTTTCAACCCCCTTTCCCCCTCTTAGGGGTTGAATTTCGAAAAACCCCTTCTTGTGCTCACTTACATTTTGTAAAGAACCTCTGTACAAAATTTCAAGTTTCTAGGCCTTATGGTTTGGGCTGTGCGTTGATCACTCACTCAGTCAGTTTCTTCTTTTATATATATAGATTTATTATATTTCATTGTAGCTTGTTTTGGCACTTGGAAAAAGTTCTTTACTTGGCTCTAACTTTTAACACTGGCAGTTCGAGAAAATATTCACTTTGGATATATGCAGTAATGTTATTATGAGATCTGTCCATATCTAATTTCCTTCGTACTGTCGGTTTAGCTTTTTCTAATCATCGATAAGATCCTCTCTTCTTCTGCATTCTGTGAAGAAGAACCAAAACAAGCAATGCCACTTTACTGACAAGTTGAAATAAACAGCACTGTACTTCCAAACAAGACTGGTTGGGTAACACTAAACCCGACTGATTTTTAACAGTTGGATTTTAGCAAGAGCACATAAGGACAGTATATAGTGTTAACCGACTATTTTAACAGTCAGGCTATTTTAACTTTCAAATTAAAGTTCTAGGTAGGTTAGCTGAGATTTAGTTAGATTTAATAATCACTTAAAATTGAATAATGTACGAGAAAAGTTTATTTGCGGGACTTTTACAAACATTTGTGGTTCATGCGGGTCGGAGGTGTCATTCGCGGGATAGTTGACACTGATGTTTTTAAGCATTAAGCTTTGGCACATTTTGACTTATTATCCATAGTCGAAAAACGTGAACTTTCCATTTCCATGTAAACAAGAGCCAATTTAAATTCAGCATGTGAAGGTCATTAAGAAATTGCACATTTCATTTCCGAAATTGAAAAAAGTTGAAATTTGTAGAACAGTAATTGATGTGTTTCCATTAATGAGTAAATATTTGAATAAAATTGATGTAAATTATAATGTAGAAAGTTCAAATTTTAATTAATGTGTCCTTATGTTGTAATGTGTTGGATCTTAACAGTAATGATAATGAAATTAATAAATAAGGAGGTAATTATGTCACAATTAAAGTTATTATTAAAATGATGAAAAGTAATCTCCTTCCATAAATATCAACATAAATAAAATAAATAAATTGAAACTAGGTAAAGTTCACCAAAAGTCCAGAAGGTTGATATCCTTTCTCAATATTTAAATTTGCTTCACAATGGTTGTATCCTTGCAGAATTAATGTTGATTTTTTGAATTCTGATGTTAATTATGGCCAAATGCACCTGAGAATGGAGAAATATAGTGATGATATTGTGAAGCTCATTTGCAATTTTTGATTTTCATTAATCTCTAAAAAATCTTCAGAAATATCAATCCGTCGACCTTTTAGATTTTTGGTAAATTTTACTGTTTTCAATTGGTTATTTTATTCAAAGGAGATTATTCTTTATCATACCAGAAGAAGGGAAGTAGAGGACACACCACTTGTCCATTTGAAACTCGTGCTGAACGCTGACTTCTTAGCAGTTGAATTATACATTTATGGAAGAATAAAAAACTCTTGCGGACTAAGTTTTTGGATGCTTTTCACAACAAAAATGTATAGTTCTTTTTCATCGAATCTTCGTCGAGCTGATGCGCCCTTTTGGAACAAACCAAAGACTCAGGAAGAAAAGTGAATTCAACTCAAAACAAGTTTTAGGATAAGTGAGGGTCGTCTCCTTTCCTTCTTCTGTTTAGTTAGTATCCACATTTTTATTGCTTATTTTTTTATTTTTTTATTTTTGGTTCTATTAATGAATAGTAGTAATAATCTTGAATAATGTTATGGAGAACGAGCAGAGGACGGTTTCTTCAAGATTTGATTTTGAAACACAAAGTTATAAGCTTGTTTTTAATGTCACAGATGCTGATTCCAGCATAGTCACAGTATATTTCTCATAGTTAGTGTTTACAGGTTTCAATACGGACTTGTATAAAAGATATTAATGTTGTATTAAACATAGTGGGCGATCGGTTAACGAACTTAATCCATTCCTAGACGATATTCGCTACCCAAATTGTTAGTTAACGGTTCATCGACTTACCATAGATATTATTATGGGAATTTGATTAATTCATGCTGGGGACCCACAAAATAAATAAAAACTATATAATTACTTACTATATGAAACGTTTATTTATACGTAATAACAATAATACATATACAGGTGACCCAAACTTATACAGCCTAATTATTTAGGAACATACAACGTTGTAGTATGGTTCAAATGGAACAAAAAATGTCCTATAAACATTACATCTAGTTTCGATCGTGTGTGAGATATCGACGTTTGTCTATTTTCTTTTATCTAGAGTCTTTTCCTAGAAAGACTACATATTTATTCTTAAATGTACTCTTCCTGTTTTGCAAATGCCAAACAGAAAGAGGAATCGTCGTACTTGTAACATGTGTGAAAGGTATTTAATTGACTTGGCGGTTGATTTGAGCAGTTGCTCATATTGTGCAACACAAAGTCGAAGTTCATTATGCCGTTAGTTTTCACAAATGAAAAATATGCGGACATTGATTTGTTACTTTCTTCTTATTCTTATTCCTTGTATCATTTTAGTTTTGTTTTGTAGTTCAATGTGATGTTCTGTCAGTATGCAGAATAAAAGTGATCTGCACTCTCAAGTGTTTTATTAATTTGCTTTAACAACTCTACAAAAAAATAGACAAACGTCGATATCTCACACACGATCGAAACTAGGTGTAATGTTTATAGGACATTTTTTGTTCCATTTGAACCATACAATGTTCCTAAACAATTATGCTGCATAAGTTTGGGTGACTCTGTATACATAGTCTTGCGTTTTCATCAGTCATTTGTTGCTTTGTTCTACATTCAGTGAGCGCCCAACAGCTGGCGCTAATATCGCACTTTTGTGTACATTGGGCACGAAACGTACTAATAGGGAAATTACCTTATTCATCTTATGACTCTGGTTATGTATACAATTGTCAAAGTCTCGTTCCAGAAATTATTCATAAATACAGTTCTGCAAATCTTACACGCAGCGTCGCTTCGTTATCCGATTTGTTCACAACCGAATTGCTCAATATCCACTGAATCGTATTTTCGCGAATATTTCCCACACCTTTCTTTAACCCGCACCACTGTATACCCACAAATGTCAATTTTATGGAAAAAATTTTGGAAACCCCGCACAACTGTATTTTCCGCGGGTTATCCAATATACACGACTCTAAATAATTCGAAATCATATAATGTATAACCCGCAGAGTATATTCGCGAAAATACGGTAAAACTTTATGGAATAAATTTTAGTTCCAGCTTATTAGAACGACACATATTAACTAGCTTCATAGATGGTGCAAGCTATAACTCGTTTCATAATCGGTTATATATCTGAGATGAAAGTGAAGTTTGTAGAATTGCATTTTAAATTCTTTCGTGTGAAATTTATTCATAAACTATCAAAGTTCAACAATTGCAACATAAGGTCACTTTAATTAAACTTGTGCTTCCTACGTTATAACTTACATCAATGTTATTCAATTATTTATTCATTAATGGAAATATATCGTTTAAAATTTTATTTTCATTTTTTCCGGCTTCTCATTTCAGCAAATGGAATAACTTAGTTCATAAAATAGACATAGGAATTAGTCTATTATAGTGTCTGTTATAATTATTGAATTTGCATGAATACATTTCATAAACTAAATAATGGAAGCTTAACGTTTATATAAATAAAACATTTTAATTCTGCTCCAAATCGTTTACTTTATATAATTACGAATTCATATCTTCCTTGATCACATAATTTAATAATCCATACTTATTTTTCCCTAAAGCGTTTTTGGCGGCATTCATCATAAACATAAATAAATTTTCGTGAGCAAATTCCAAATTCACTAACAGTGCGCCTTTTCATTACTCTTAGTTAGAAAATAAAAATCACTGCAGCGTACACAATAGTGTATGCGTTTAAAAAAATTGGAAAGCAGTGCTTAATGAAGCTCATTTGCATCGTAATGGAAAACAAAGCTCCTCTGGGGGGTTCTTTGAGTGTCGCAATTCCCGCCCACGAAACACGAGAAGAATCCTATTCTGTTTTTGTGTTGTGAATATATATCAAAATACGATGTTTTGCTTCTCTCTTTCTCTTTTAGACGGAAACGTTGATGACGTCGACGTCAATAGCGCAGCCCGACGTCTTCGGAGAATTGGCCGCCCTGCAAGTCAAATGTAATCATCTGCAAAGTGAGGTGCGTTAAAAACGTTAATGCCCTATGTATTTTGTTGTTTTTTTTTGTTAACCTTGCCATTATTTCATTTAGTATACTTTTATTTATATTCATATGATATTGGTTTGAACGACTACTATGCAGTTAGAGCGTATTGATCATAAGAACGAGTTTGCTCATGTCAAATGACGCAGAAATTTTAATGTGCGCTTTCTCTTCACCTCTTTTTCATTTCTACAAAAATAATGCATTAAAATCTGAGGTGTATTATTTTATGTGCTAAACTATAGATAGAGGCCGTTAATTCATAAAAAGTTAAGAATTTTCATATTAATTAATATCGTAGAACATTTGTTTTTTCTCATTGTATATCGCCTAATATGCACCTGAAGAAGCCAAAGAAACTGTGTTCGATGCTAGTTAAGTAATGAAAGGTGCTTTATGCTATTTGTGTGTGTGTGTGTGTGTGTGTGGAGGGGGGGGGGAACGTGTCTGTCTGTCCACTGTAACGCAATCTTCTCTAAACGAATGAAAGACTTTCTAAATCTTTTTCGCCAGTCGATAAATATGGTTCATCGCACGAACCATTTCGAAGATGGTCGAAATTGGTACATTCGTACGTGCTCTAATGGTATCATTCTAGCAACCCTTATAGATTTTCAATGCTAAGATATAGTAAGCAATAAATCAAACAACTGTTCTTAACCACAAGCGAATATAACGTTATTATGTATTGCTTTCAACTAATCAATAAATATGGTTCAGCGCACGAAGATGGTCGAAATCGATACCGTGTCACGTGCTCTAATGGTACCATTATGATATCCCCTAAAATGTTCAAGGAAAAGATATAGCAAGTGATACATCAAACAATTCGTACCGACGAGCTTTGATCAAATATAGAGTTATTAAGTTTTTGAAAATCGATAAATAAAGTTCGATGATGGTCGAATCCAAAAAGGTGATAGTCGCACGAGGTGAGATCCGGGCTGTCTGGTAGATGTGGTAAGATGTCCCATTTGAGTTCCGTCAGTGTGTCCATAGTCAATTTGACTTTGTCTGGTCTGGCATGATAGTGCAGAAAACAAACACCACTGGTAAGGAGTCCTGGTCGCTTTTCCCTTATTGCGAGCTTCAGGGACGTCCTCAAAATGTCACAGTAATAGGGTGCATTTATGGATCGACGTTCTTCTATAAAATCGACATGAATGATACCCTTAATGTCCCAGAATACAGTCGCCATTACTTTCGTTGCCGATGGTGTCATCTGAATCATTTGGGTCGTGGTGAGCCAGTGTGATGCCACCCCTTGCTCGCACGCTTGCTTTCAGGAGTATAGTGATGAATCCATGTCTCGTCGGTGGTCACAACACGCCTTAGGAAGCTGTAATCTTCCTGCCATATCGCTGCAGCAGCAGGAACAGATTTCCACCCGGGTGGTTTTGTGATCCTCCAAGAGTTGCTTAGTAACCCATCTGGCACAGATCTTGTTGAATTTCAGCTTAATGTGGATGATGGTCTCCACACTGCTAAGATTGAAGCCAATTCTCGGTCATGTATCCGCCTGTTGTCCCTTATCAGCTCATTGACAGCAAGTTGCTGGCCTTGCTTTATGAGGTTCATTGCCGGTGAATACATGTCGAGAATTGGATACATGCATCCGTTTAGGCACCAAGCAAAGACAAACACGACTCGGTGAACTGTCTTTGAAGTGTCTGATGAATTTCAGAGCTTTCACGCCTTCGTTGCTTCTCCACTTTGGTCGACACATCGCTGTCCGCTATTTTGTTTAAACAAACAATCGGTTGTCATGGTAACCGGATGAGTGGTGCTGCATTTGCATGAGGCGGTAGTTGCCATCCCAACAATGAAAGTTTAGACTTTTACAACAATGAAATTTACAAAAAATAAAGTCCAGGTCAAATTTGAACACTCCTCGTAGTTGCCCTCGTAGTTGCCCTCGTAGTTCGTAATTTGACTGTTTCTGAAGAACTTTTGCTAATAGCAGATTAAGGGCCGGTTCTACCAACCTCAGATAAATCCTCAGATAGAATAAGTACTGGAATAAAGCTCAGATAAGT
>JAHWFO010070582.1:581779-642305 GCA_023313115.1 Rhysida immarginata | reverse complement strand
TAGAGGTCGGATAGCCACTTTATTCTTCGGATAGTGAATCGTTTCGCTCAAATTTACGAGCGTTAATGGCGGGACTTCCGGTCCGCTTCGATTTGAAAATGCCTTCAAAATCATAGTATTTCGTGTTATATAATTACCATTTTAAACTACGGCGGTGGTAATAAGTCTTAGGGTGCAAGTGAACAGCAGATTAGATCTAGATTATCTGTCTGTATTTCATTTTCATTGATCGACAACATAGCCCCCAAAAGGAGAAACGAAACGGAAGTTTTGCGTCTCTGAGGTCTGAGTCAATGACGTATATTAAAGATAGACTCCGAATCCTATTGTTAACAGCGGCAAAAAGTGAAGCAAATTGAGCCATGATAGTTCTGGGCAGGAGTGAGCCGTGGAGTAATCACCTGTCTGGCTGCTTTGTTTTTGAAGATTTTGGGCCCGAGAAATAATTAATTCAAAACCATTCCTCAAAGTTAAACTGCATACAACTGTACAAACAAACAAGAAAAAGGATCAGGAATCATTTTCCACAAAAATAAATCAAAAATACGTAACTAAAATGACAATACGTAACTGAAAGACAATCGAAACGAAATTGAAATTGAAACCATGAACGAAAAATTGTTTATAAAATATAATAAAATACTTCAAATACAAAGTAAACGAAAAGATAAACTTATCACTCCGTGATCGGCGTGTGAAAGAATTATTAATCAGTTACTCTTCTGTTTAGCCATGTCTTTTGCATTATCTTCACTCACTTTCGGCCATGACAGTTATGGGCATGGAGCTTCCCAATTTGCTTCAAGTTACAACAATAGGATTCGGAGTCTATCTTTAATATACGTCATTGGTCTGAGTTCTCCAGCTGAATTTGTTTTTCACGTTTGTTTTTACTGCCGTGCCGCATTTTCACATCAACACTGACTGGAAAACTTTTTTTTTTCCACGATAGAGGGCTTTCTCTTATCATTATAGGCTATGCACTGACTGGAATGAATATTTTTGTTTTTTCACGATAGATGGAAGCACTAAATATCAAACTGACCAATCACAGTGCGCCTGACATTGCTTGTGCTCTATACTTCAGATAAAGTTATCCGAGTGGTATACCGGATTTAAGTTTAAACCTTGGATAGCTATCTGAGGATTTATCCGAGGTTGGTAGAACCGGCCCTTACTCCATTTAATCTGCTGAGCAATTTGTTCCAGTGAAAGACCATCGCTCCTCGACTTTCATATTTTATAATTTCAGAGTGTCACAGTTGTGTACCACGTCTCATCGCAAAGAATTCACTAACAATTTAAGTTACTGATTTGGAAGTTATCCAAATACTGGTATTTTTTGAAATTTTTGCCTCTTCTTGAAAATAGTTATATCCATTTTTTGTATCGTCTCTTAACATTTGTCCATGCATTTATCTGTTAAATAAACTTTATTGGTTCTCTTTAAAACAAAGGACAAAAGATTCTTAAAATAACCCAAAGAGTCATCCCTTGAATTTTTGCCATATTAACAATTGGATTAGGAATTTGGATTAAAAATGTTTTAATTAATGAAATTCCAGAAATGCATGAATGAAGATTAGAAACTCATTTTAATTCTGAAATTGGAAGGAAAAAAACAAACATAAAAGAAGATAAAAAAGACATTAACTCAATCTGTTATTATGTTGTTGTTTTTTTATAAAAAAAATTCCTATTCGTTTGCATAAAGAGAATAAATAATGAGGAAAAAAAATCGAAACTGCTCATATATAATGAACGAATAAAAAAAAAGAAAAACAATTCCGAGAATCAATTCTAGGCTCGTTTAAGAAGAAAAATGAAAAATAATCTTTCCTCTACGAAGAAAACTTTATAGATAAACATAAATGCCTGTTTTTAATTTAGAATTATTATTATTGTTATTAATGAACTGATTATTATTTTAATTGCAGTTGAAAGAGCAACAGTCGTTGACGTCGTTGCGTGAAGCAAAATTGCGTGAGCTTCAGTCGGAGGCGACTCGAGGTCGTGAAGACAGCGCTCGTCAGAGTGCCCGGGTTCAAATCCTGCAACAGAGGCTCCAAGTCGGCGAGGAAGAGACGGCCACACTCCGTCGAGCCTATAAGCAACAGGAGGCGACGCTGGACGCCACGCAACGTGAGAACGATGATATGCGATCGAGGCTTGAAGATCTTGAAAACCGTCTGAGGTTAGAATATAACGGACGAAACTTTTCTAAATACGAGGGGCACTCTAAAGATTTTTAGCAGAAACGCTGAGCGCATCTCACCAAATTTATTTTACTTTTTTCAAGTACTTCACTCTATCATATAGTCGCGTGCAAAATTTGAGTGCGCCACGTTGCATTGTTTTCGCTTGGCACAATTCTAAAGCTAGATAGACATAAAATACAATGGAGCTGAAACAACAAGCATGGCGTTGAAATGTTCGAAAGTTTACAACAGACATATCCTGGCAGAGCTCCGAGTAAAGCCACAGTTTCGTCTTATTCCCGGATTGGGGCAAGCCTGAGCAACGATCATCAGCGGTTAAAACAATCTTGCGTGGACACCTACAACCCAGAAAGGTTTCACACGATAGATCCCTCGTTTGTTGATCCAAGAGCAAAAAGCAGCCCGAGTGCAGTGGTGCCCAGATATGATCGAAAGTTTCAACCAACAACGGGGGTATCAAAACGTGTCAACAGGTGACGAAACATGGCTTTATCATTACGGCCCCTAACTAGGGAACAACCTAAAAAGTGGCTCCCCAAAGAGCAAGGGCCACCATAGAAATGCAAACGTTCTCGGAGTGCTGGGAATGTGATGGTTGTAACTTTCTTCTGTTCCACTGTTGTGCTTGAAAACATGAAGATAGTTACATCAGAATGGTAACGACTACATTTTGGAGCTCACTGCTCAAGATTGGAAAAAATGCATGACCGACTGGTTCAGTAGGATGAAACTTTGTATAGAAGCCAAGGGAGAGTACTTTGAAAAGTGCTAAAAGAATGGTCTTCATAAGATACCTGCAGGGTTCCTGGCTAAAAACTTTTTAGAGTACCCCTATGAAATAATTTTCAAAAAAAAATCTGGATTTGTGATTCTGAAGCAAAATTTTTAACAGTTACCCTGCATGCCAATAAAAGTAGATGGTTTCAAGGTATTCCAATTATAATAATTGTAATATACGAAGGTCAATCAACGATCGAAAGCCTATAACAACGAGCAGGAACACCACCAGCGAAAGCCGGATCGTAGATTATCAGGTTATTTAATAAGTTTTCGCGTATTTTCAGTGATACATTTGCACTCTCTTACCTGTAAAGACATTCAATTTACTCATCAAAATACTCCCTCTCACAATCAATAACGTGTCTCCAACGAGTGGGCAATGCGTAAATCCCATATCGAAGTTAGAAAAAATTAAACAAAATAATCTCTAAATGATACTCCGATTCGTTGAACATGCACGTGTAGAATAACAAAGTACGAAATCGCTTGCATTTAATACTTGCCAAAGTGGAAGATTGAATAAACTTAAACAAATCAATCACTAAATGCCATTCTGAGTATTTCCTCCAAACATAATGGTAAAAAGAGTAGAAATGATCTAAGCAAGTATCTTCTACTCCATGCATATCAAATTTGGTCGTTCTTCGAGATTCCCGCTCTTAAAATATGCATATTGGAGAAGAAAATTGATTGTGTATAAGTACATGGAATTTACATATTTTATTCCTATGATGCAATTCGTTGCTCCACCAGCACATAATCTGAAGTAATTCTGTAAGTTTTTTTCCAAGGAAGGAATGAAAAAAACATCGAGAGGTTAAGCTATTGAGATTGTTCTAGAAGGTGATTGTGAGAATTCGACTTATTTTCTATCTGGTGCGTAACAGACGGGATGAGGTTTTCGTCTTTTTAGTTTGAATAAGAATCAAGGAGGAGGGCCCTATTGGAAAGTAAGCACCTGGTCACTTTTCCTGAATATTTTCGGCCGTAAAAATATTCTCTTGGACCCTTGTAGTCGTATCTTGCAAGATGACCATCATAGGCGAAAGCGAATTTCCATCAGCACTTGAGATTAAATCAGTTCTCTTTTATTCCTGGTTGAATAGTGTAGCTATGCGTCATCTTTTTCTCCCTTTGTTTCGAGCGTCCTGAACTTGGTGATAGTGAATATTGTCGCAAGTATTAAATAGGACCGATTTCGTACGTTTGTTGTTCTACACGTGAATATTCCAACGTACGGTGTCCAGAAGGTGTTACATACTTGGACTTTTCTCCCTCGTCTTACGAATTTGATGCTTTTGTTTTCTTTCTGCAAAGAGTGTATTTCTACTAAATCGGTGACACTCTACTTTGTAAATGGAAAATTTTCTCATCTCTAACATAATTGAAAAGTTAGTTTACGTAACTTCTCAGTGCTTACACGGCCCTCCTATAGAGAGACCTAACTTTTATGGCTCTAGCACCTTTTGCTCTAAAGTTATTAGACTTACGCCAAGAAAGTCTTCACTTGTTGTGAAGGTAGCTAAAATTTCCCATCTATCCCAACTAAAGCCAAACAGTTATGCTTCAAGCAGTATCAAAAAATGTTTCCATTGTGCTTTTAATACCATCATTTATCACTAAATTTAAATTTGCTTCTTGATTAGCACCCTTAATATGGGTATTTCCTCTACACCCTGTATATATCCATATTTAATGTCCCTAAAAATACTTTGAATATGAACCTCGGCGCGTAACTTTCTATAATCGATATCTTATTAGGTATAGGTGTTACCTATATACGTTTCGAATCGGAATTTTATTATCACTCCGTGATGTTCCCTAGTGAGTGGAGTTCTCTTCTCTGATGAGTTTAGATTCACTCTGCAGCACAAGAAACAACGGATTCTGATTTAGAGAGAACACAGCACAAGAAATAACCCAAGTTTTCAAAAGTTTTGCAGGAAACAACGCAGTCATAGATATGGTTGAATAGCAGTAGCAGTCTAATTGAACAGCCCATAAGCAATGGTAACAGCTCATAGGAACTGACAACCTAACAGCCCATTAGGCAGTTGCAACCTAACAACCCATTTGGCAGTGGTGGGTCTAACTGAACAGCTCTCTAGGCAGTGGTGGGTCTAACTGAACAGCCCATAGGCAGTGGCGGGTCTAACTGAACAGCCCTATAGGCAGTGGTGGGTCAACTGAACATTCCATAGGCAGTGGCGGGTCCAACTGAACAGTCCTGTAGGCAGTGGTGGGTCCAACTGAAGAGTCCTCTAGGCTATGACGGGTCTAAAGGGCCCCATACACTTGCAGTTTATCTGCAAGCCGTCGCCTGTATTGAAGAACTGTAAACTGAAATCTCATTGCGCCACACACAATCACATCAACCGCTTACAGGCAGTGGTCTTTACAGTTCATGGTCTGTGCTGTTGCCACTCACTGACAGCTCATAATCGTCAGTCCGGGGGACTACAGTTCAAGATTAGAACTGAAGAACTGTCTCGCGAACAGTGCCAGGTGTTCGGTTCAACCCGGAGCTCCCCGAATATAGTTCAGATGCGTTGGAGATGATCATTTGACAGATTTACAACATGGAATTAATAAAATGTTTGGGAAAATGCTAAAAATAATCGTGAACAGTATAAAAATTACTTCGTTAATGAAGGTGTTTAGCAAGATAATTTTGTTGATAATTAGTTATAATTATTTATATTGCACATAAATACTGCTTCGCTAGTCATTGTTATTATTATTATTATTATTATTATTATTATTATTATTATTATTATCAGTCGCAGTGTCTCTTCAATGAAATAAAACGTGTAAAAAATGATTTTACACTTTCCTTTCTCGAATTATTAATGCATTAGCTTAAAAAATAAAATCTTACTGTAATAATAAGAGTTCGTTACTGAAAATGTACTTCTTCCTGATCAGTACAAAATAATAACAAATTATAATACCACAGAGAAGGCATGTATACGTCATCAGCAGATGAACCAGATTTTGCTGCCTTCACTTGTTTTAATTCTTTCCGAAACGCACATCGCAAATTATTATTATTTTTTTTTTTTTTACCATTTCTACTGTGGTCGTTGGAATCATTATTTTATAAAACTCCAATAGTTTTTCATAGGCCTTAGTTTTCATTTCTTTATTGGAATACGAGTCATCTTTTATCTTCCTTAGACAGGTATTTTTCTTATATAGTTCTACGAAAGAAGAAAAGAAAGCTAGCTTGTACAACAGGCCAAAAAAAATTAAGCTTGCTAACCTTTACCTTAAAAATAGACCTTTCAGGCACGGTGACTGCTGTCTAACGGAAAGTGTGTGGTTGCTTTGGCCTTGAGACCTAAAACCGTGAGATCGTGAACTCTGAACTGATCACACGTGAGATCATCGTCTTCAGCCGCTCACACATCAACAGTTCCGTCCTGCCTGCAGTCTATGATCTTAAGATGGACTGTATGTGTGTGTTCAATCACTACCAACTGACAGATTAATATCTTCAGTTAAACTGTAAGTATGTGGGGCGCTTAACTTAAAAGCCCATAGGCAGTGGCAGGTATAACTGAACAGCCCTATAGGCAGTGGTGGGTCAACTGAACATTCCATAGGCAGTGGCGGATCTAACTGAGCAGCCCTATAGGCAGTGGCGGGTCCGACTGAACAGCCCTATAGGCAGTGGCGGGTCTAACTTAACAGCCCATAGGCAATCGCGGATCTAACTGAACAGCCCATAGGCGTTCGCGGATCTAACTGAAAAGCCCATAGGCAGTGGCGGGTCTAACTGATCAACAGCCCATAGGCAGTGTCGGGTCTAACTGAACAACAGCCCGTAGGCAGTGGCGGGTCCAACTTGAACAGTCCTCTAGGCCATGGCGGGTCTAACTTAGCAGCCCATAGGCAGTCGCGGATCTAACTGAACAGCCCATGGACAGTGGTGGGTCAACTGAACATTCCTTAGGCAGTGGCGGGTCTAACTGAATAGCCCATAGGCAGTGGCGGGTCTAACCGAACAGGCTTATAGGCAACGGTGGGTCTAATTGAACAGCCCTATAGGCAGTGACGGGTCTAACTGAACAGCCCATAAATACAGAGTTCATGCTTGGGCGATGGGTTTCTTTTTATGGACGATAACGCGTGACATCATAGAGCTCAACTAGTGGATATCATGTCTCAAGAAGATGATGTTGAAAGTAGGCCAGCACAGCCATCTATACAATATGCCAGATCTTCATCGATAACCTCATAGAGGACATGCAACGCAGGTGCTCCGCTTCTTAGACTTTCGAGAAGACTGACTATAGAGGCCAATAACCATCTTCCAGCAAAGCATTTTGTCGTTTTTACAGCTGTAAACAGTTGTGCTATTTTCTTGCAATTTCTTTCTTAAATTATTAACTGAGTAACCAATGATTAGATTGAATTATAAATTTATTCTCAACTTATTAACAATTTTTAAATACTAAACAATTTCCTTGTCGTCCCCTGATTCCAGGCGCCATCTCGTGGCGAGAGAGGAAGCCGAGCAAAGAAGTCACATTTCGGAACGGAAGTTAACTGAGACTTTGACTTCCCTGCACAGTTTGCTATCAACAAATCGGAGTGAAGGAGGGGCCGTTGACAGCGAAACAGTGACGAAAAAGGTATGACGGAGATGAGAAGGAAAAAAAATATGCGCATGACATAATCACATGGTCTCCATATATCAATGTCATGATGTGTTTTGTGTACATAGGAGCAGAGGGCATGCCTTTTTTTAGTTTTTATCTTTTAATAATTAGTTTGTTAAAAAACCATTCCTAGATAACAATTTTTTTAATGAAATGTCATTTTATCGAGTCAACTTAATGAGTGCCTATTTGAAATTATTACTGTTATTATTTTTGGCGTTTTGCAGGTGACGGAACTATTACGTGACAACGCCCACCTTCAAGCCAAGTTAGTAACGGTGGGCGGTGCGCTGGCAAGCCGCGAAAGCGACGCACAAGCAAATGAACGCGCCCTCTCTCAACTGCTCTCAGAGCTTCAGCGAGAGCAGAGGGAAGTGGAAAAATGGAAAGAGAAGCAAAATGAAGAACAGCAACAGCGTGAAAGTTTCGAAAGAGAGTTGGATCACGTGAGACAAGAACTCGAAGATTTGCGTTTGGACCATGCTGATCTCCAACGCTCGGAACATGCGGAGCGTGTGGCCAGCGCTGAGTTGCGCAGCCTCCGCGATGCCCTCGCCCGACTGTTATCTTCGGCCTCTGTCGTTGTTATGGCAACCAACGATGGCATCAAGGAAAGAGTCCAAGCGCTCATGTCGTCACTGGAACAGCGCCAGGAGGTAAGAACGTGCAATAGGGAAATGGGGGGGGGGGGGGGAGAACTAGAAAAGAAAATAATCTCACTTCCCCCGCAAAAAATAATTTAAAAAGCCACGCTCACTTGTGCTGTTATTTCTATATATTTTCCCCCCTCCCAACATAATAGCAAATAGCATCCCTGATTGTTTTCGCTAAAATAAAAGTGAATTTAATAAATCAATATCTAGAAATTAAGAACAATAAAAAAAATTCAAAAAGTGGACTATCGGTTTTTACAACCAAAAACAATTCAAAAACACGTAGTCGGTTTTTACAACTAAAAACAAGGAAAAAATGTATATAGTGAAAAAAATAAGAAACACCACCTAAGATTTATTAAAGATATTGATGGTTGTCAATTTTATTGGCATGACATAAGAAGAGAAGACCTTTATGACGTCTGGCGTGGCTACAAGCCACCTCATGTGTACAATTGCCCTGACTTGAACCTCACCCAGATCTTAAATTTCTACATTAAATACACTAACACCAAAGTTCAATTAATGAGTCATTTTTTATTAATACGAGGAGCGTTCAAATTTAAACTGGACTTTGTTTTGTAAATTTCATTGTTGGGATGGCAACTACCGCCTGTCATGCAAATGCAGCACCACTCATCCAGTTGCCATGACAACCGATTGTTTCTTTAAACAAAATGGTGGACAGCGATGTGTCGACCAAAGTGGAACAACTAATAATTTAAAGGCGTGAAAGCATCTGAAATTCATCAGAGACGTCAAAGACAGTTCACCAGGTCATGTTTGTCTCATCATCCGTCTTTGCTTGGTGCCAAAAGTTTGAAGGAGGGCGAGAATCCACTGGCAATGAGCTTCATAAGGCAAAACCAGCAACTGCTGTCAATGATGGCATCATCGCACGAACAAATGAGCTGATAAGGGTCAACAGGCGGATTCATGTCCGAGAATTGGCTTCAATATTGAACATCAGCAGTGGCAGTGTGGAGACGATCATCCACAATAAGCTGAAATTCAACAAGATCTGTACCAGATAGATCCCTAAGCAACTCTCCGAGGATTACAAAACACCCGGATGGAAATCTGTTCCATGCTGCTGCTGCGCTATGACAGGGAAGGTGACAGGTTCCTAAGGCGCGTTGTGATCAACGAGGAGACATGGATTCATCACCATACTCCTGAAAGCAAGCGTGCGAGCGTGGAGTGGCGAAAACTAACTCACCACGACCTAAGAAGTTCAAGATGACCCTGTCGGCAACGAAAGTGATGGCGACTGTATTCTGAGACATTAAGGGTATCATTCATGTGGCTTTACTGGAAGAACGTCAAACCATAAATACACCTTACTACAGTACATTTTGAGCATGCCCCTGAATCCGGCACTAAGGAAAAAGCGACCAGGACTCCTTACCAGTGGTGTTTGTTTTCTGCAAGACAATGCCAGATCACACACACAGCTAAACTGACTATGGACACAATGACGGTACTCAAATGGGACATCTTACCACATCATCATACAACCCGGATCTCTTCCCTTGCGACTATCACCTTCATGGATCATTGAAAGGGTTCTTGGGAGGGCAGAGGTTCGGCTCCAATGAGGAAGTGAAAAAGGCTGTTCTGACGTGGTTTCGACATCAGCCCGAAGAACCGGTATCCAGATGCTCCCAGAACGCTGGAAAAAAAATGTGTAGAGAAGCAAGGAGAGTTCTTTGAAAAATGACTGGTGTGTGTGTGGTTTTTTTGTAGTTTCCTGATTTTATAAAAAATAAAGTTCAGGTCAATTTTGAACGCCCCTCGTACATTCATGTTTTACGTTTTCAACAATTAAACTCAATGTAAAAACACCTTAATTAAATTATTAATTAATCTAAACAAATTTACCCCTTTTTCAGCCAACCCACACTAAATAAATTACTTTAAATGGGTGATCAGGGTTTTTATAGTGTTTTAATGAGTTCAAAAATATACATTTTTCTTGCGTTTTTTTTTTCTCCTGGGAATAATACATTTTTTCCAACTATTTAGGAGAAGAGGCAGTGAAAGTGTGGTATGTTTGGATTTAAAGAAAAGGCAAAAAAAAAAAAAACGAAATTAACTCATTGACAGAGCTCTCAGGATTCCTCTAAGAAAAGGCAGTGTTAAAAGAGAAATGGAAATGATAAAAGATATCGCCAAGAAAAAATGGATATAGGCAAGAAATAATAGACCAGTTGTTGGGGAAAAGGAAGTTCAACCAAAAGTTATCCTCCCTATCGAAATTCCAGTTATTTTCCGATTCTCCCTAGTATAAACTTCTTTTTTCCTTATTTTTAATTGTAGAAACCGACTAGGTATAACCAGCGCACTACTTTGTTACACCCTGTACATTACACAACTCTCATTGCAATACATTACCAAAGCTTTAATGACTAACTAAATTTCCTTTTCGGATTTGAGTTCGTCATATTCAAATTTGAGCTCATCACTTTCCTAATTCGATTGCTCCTTATTAGTGACGTCATTATAACAGATTTTTCTTCCTTATAGTCCTCTTTATTGAACGGAAAAATTAATTAATTTGCATTGTTCTGCGTAATGAGAAATTTTCCTCGAATCAATCTCAAGCATGATTGTGAACTGAGGGGAAAGACATTGCCCTGTCATTCAAGCTCTTTTAATTCATTAATAATATTATTTTCCTTTTAGGAAGTTGATTCGTTACGATCTCAGCTGCAGGAAGTCAAACAAGATACGGCACGAGAGCGGGAAGAACTACGTCACACGGAGAAGGATTTGACCGTGGCCAGAGAGCGACTCACCGTCGTTGATACAGACTTGCGCGAAGCGAAACGTGAAAAAGAACATTTGCGCATACAGAGAGCTGAAGTAAGGAGAGTCCAGTATGACATAATTGTTAATATTTTATTTTTCCATTTACATAACACTTCACCTTCTGTAAATGCAATGGCATAGCTAGTATGTAGCTTATAAACGGGCAACTTCAGACAGTGGTAAGGAATAATCAGTGATGGTCTTGATTATCATCTTCTACCATAACGTTAACGTTAAGAAATCTTGGTATCTAGTCTATAGAACGACAACTAACTGAAGAAATACACTTCGACAATGCATTAAAGTGTTTGCCGACAAAAAAGCAAGGAGGAGAACTTTATAGAATCTAATGTTAATTAATTATTAACTTCAGAAATAGACACGGTATCCTAAATTTTCACAGGTTTTATTTGCGGCCCCCCCAATATATCAGTATTGCCACGTGATAGGGTTTTTACTTGGCAGTTCAGTTTTTCAGATCATTGTCCGGTTTTTATCGAAATCCAGATCGTGATAATTTACAAGATTAAATGTGTTTTAAGAAAATTTGCACTTCATTTTAAAGATCTCTGTAAAACAATTCTCATATATCTTGAAAAGCATAAGAATTTTGGTTTTAATTTTAATAGCATGCTGAATAGGGAACTATTTCCGTATTCGCTTACAAATTTCCAAGTTGTCTGTCTGGTCCTTTATAGACTCGACCCCTGTAAGAGATATACCGAAACTACATTTTTTGTGGATATTTCTTGGCCGTGTAGGGGGCACTTTGTGGATTTTCTTTCCAATTTCGGGGTTTATCCTCACAAAAAAAATTTAATTAAAATCATTTTTCTTGGATTTTTATGAGAGTTTTGTTTTCGTGGAGCAGTTTGTGACGTCATAGTTTGTTTTGCCAAAGCCTACTAGAAAGATTGTTTTTGTGGGGGGCAACAGTGAAGATAAAAAATTGTTGCACAAATACAACTGTTAGGGACGTTTTAGCAATGAACTAATTTCGACCCCAGTTTCGGAGGTGTTCCGCAAATTTCTGCAAAACGCCTTTAGATGCGCACTCAAATATTCTATAAGGAAAGTCAAGCGTTTTGCGTCCGAAAGCGTCCGACTTCTGGCAAATCGCAAAAATGCACTTCCTGCCATAGACAACAATGTTAACTTCAACAATTGGGGAAATCACAATGGCAAATGAGAATAGCTCTTTATCATCTCCAACTATAAATAAACGAGAACATGTGAATTCGTCACGGAGACAGTTTTGCATTGCTGTTTCACGTTTAAGCATTGTTGGCGCTGGCTTGAAGCACACGCCGGAACTGAAAAGTCACCTGACCATTGTTGTCTGAGCAACATTTTTTATCAAATTATGAATAAAGGAGGACGTGTGAGTTCGTCACACGAAACGATTGAATGTGCGAGCTTTGCAACAATTTGAATTGAATTTGTAACTAATTACCGCGCAAATTGCGCGCGGATAAAATCTTGTTGAATGATATTTTTGTGAAATATTTTTGATTTAATTATTCTTGAGCACCCGTTTTCCCGTCTCTCTCTTTGTTATCTAAAAGTTCAATTGTTGAAACAAACATTAACAATTGGTGCGAATAACACAAAATTTATTTTAATTGCTGCTGTTAGCTGCAGAAACAATCATGCAGTCTGCAAAGCATCGTTGTCATTCTCAGATTTCTGGAAAACCTAGAAAGCCGGGGTTTTTTTTTCATTTTGAACCGTGACGTCAATTTGACGTTTCCAAATAAGCGTAAGGCGCCTGGCGTGACGTAGGTTTGCCAGCTTCCCAGCAAAAAAGAAACGCGACCAATAATAAGCCCTAAATTATGATTTCTTATGATGTATGATGTTTTCGCGCTCAGGCAACGGCTCCTAGAAAGAAAGCCAAACAACTGAAACATCATATATTGTTACATACACGTAAGTCGACCAAATTTAAGGCTTATCATTGGTAGAAATACGGTTAACAATGGTCGAAATATGATGTTACAATATATGACATTTCAGTTGTTTGGCTTTCTTTCTAGGAGGAGTTGGCTCAGGCCTTATCTTTAGGAGGCGTTGGCTCAGGCTATCTCTTTAGTTGGTGTTGTTCAGGGTCTATTTATCTAGCTGGCCTTGGGTGTTGCTATGGTCTATTTATTTACCTGGTTTCCTAGTAGTAGTAATAATAATAAAAAATAATAATAAGCCGGTTAGTGGAAGGCAATTGGTTCCTATTGTATGAAAGCCATACGAACTTTTTTTCTTTGCTTTCTGCGCCTTTTTCTTACGGTTGTGGCATCTCTCTATTTGTTTTTCTTTTCCGACTGGAATCTATGGTCGTGCAGAAGTTCGTTGAAATTTGTACGTTAAAATGTATATGCATATTTTGTGGCCCACTCTAATAATTAAAATGTGTTTTTAAAGTAAATCTCTCATAGGTTTCCCGAACCGAATAATTGAAACCGAATGTAAGGGTTAAAGTTTTATAGAAAATCGACTTCACGTTTAAGATGTTCTACGTCCCCTTTATTTCCCTTGGTTTTCGGATTATTGACAAGAAGGGAGGTGTGAGGCACCAAATCCACAAGGAAATAACGTTGTTATTAAAAACTGAAATTGAATTTTTTTTTAACTTTATGTTTTCCTATGTCACAATTTTTCAACTTCTGCAGATTCCGCTATCTTACTGTGACGCTTTTTATGGCCCACTTGAAAGGTTTTCTTTACGATAAAAAAAGAAAATTTGCTCGGTCACCAGGTGCGACGATGGGAACTATGACAAAAAAGGAGGAAAAAAAGAAAGCTATTTAAACTAAGCTATAAAATATCTGTCCTCATTGGGTAACAGCTGGGAAGACTTGATTTTTTTTTTCTGTTTTAGGCTTTTATGTTAGGTACTAAAAATAATGGATTCTGTTCAGACACTCTTGCCGAGTTTCCTGGCATCGTTTATTATCTTTTTAACCGCTACATGCTTTACCTGTCGGGAAAGAGAAAAAAAAATCGAAATGCGTATACTAAACAAAAAGTTTATTAATAATATTTGCTCGGCTAAGGTCCGTCCCATAAATATAGAGTCAACATTATATTTTGGTACAACTCTAGATAAAAATAAACTAGCACAATGTCTTTTCAGAAATATATGTATTAAAAATTGACATATGAAATTTGATATGCGATTTGGCATGGAAGAATCAAATTTTGAAGATAGTCATTGCGCTGGCCAGTCTAAGATGGCTCTACCATTGTCCAAGAACCATTCATAGTTGCTGCGTGCCATGTGGATTAGCGCATTATCTTGTTGGAAAATAAAATTTTTAGCTAGAAACGCTGCACGCAGCCCACCAAATTTGCACGCAGCCTCCAAGTACTTCACTCTATCATACGGTCGCGTACAAGATTTGAGCTTGCCATGTTGTATTGTTTTACACACAATGAAGTTAAATTAGCAGGCTTGGCGTGCTATGATTTTCTTTACAACGGCTTAGAAATGATTTTCTTTACAACACAAAGGCTTAGAAATGTCGGATTGTTTTGAAACTTTACAACAACCACTTCCTTGCAGAGCTCCGAGTAAAGCCACAGTTTCGTCCTGGTATCGCGAGTTTAAGAGGAGAAGACGAACTCGCAGTGGACGGTCAGCCGATGCAGTTACGCAGGAAACATCCGTGCTGTGTCGGATATGATCGCGAATGATATTCGTATAACCTATTCCCGGATTGAGGCAAGCCTGGGCATTGAATCATCAGCAGTTAAAACAGTCTTGCATGAACACATGCAACTCAAGAAAGTTTCATCACGATAGGGCTACCTTGAAACTAAGGAAGAATCTAAACAGTGACTCCCCAAAGGGCAAGAATTGCCACAGAAAAGCAAACGCTCTCGGAGTGCTGGAAAAGTGGTGGTGACAAACTGTTCCACTGGCCATATGTGCACTGTTATGCTTGAAGACAAAAAAGATGGTTACAGTAGAGTAATATGTGACATCAAGCGTGCCAGAAGTCCTAGAAAAATGGAAGGAGAAGCGTACGAAGACCGAAACAAGAAGTTTGTTGTGGCATCATGACAACACCCCAGCACATGCCGCCCTTAAGACAATTTCTGTGAAACTCGGGTTAATATGTTGACGCATCACCCTTATTTTCCAGATTTGGCATTTTGCGACTTCTTTGTTCCCCACAATCAAGAGGAAGCTCAGGGGGCTCTATTTCGACAGTGACGATGACGTCCTAGCAGCGTTCAACGACTGAATTTTGAGGATTCTATAGAAGCCGAGTGAGAGTACTTCGAAAAGTGCTAAAAGAGTGGGAAGTTCGAAGAGTTGCTCTTGTAACAATCTCGATATTAGTAATAAAGAAAAATCAAATTAATTCATTACGCGTTATATGGAAACCTTGTTATATAGGTAGTTGTGCGACGCTGTTTTGATGGTCTTAAAAGTGTAATATTATTTTGACCATAAAAGTGTAATAGAAAAAGCCATGCTGTAGGGAGACGGCTTACAATTAATTTAAGCTATACAAAGTAATATAGAAAGCATTTTATAAGAGTATCGTTCACTTTGATGGTCGTCCTGTTCGTAATTTTTTTCTCAAACCCACAGAATAGCCATCCTGAATTCGACAATTTACTCTTCCCTTTTCATTAACCATCGATGGCTTTTCACGAGCCATAAGGCTTACATCTGTTCTGACAATTGACTTCTGGATGCAAATAACATTTAAAATAGTCTGGCCAAAGTAATTTGAAAATGTTACATCCATTTCGAGCTTTATAATTTCGAGACAGCAAAACATGTCAAATTTCACGTGTTTTTATATTAAAATATTGTTTTTGTTAAATGTTAATAAAGATATCTCTGAAAGGTCATTGTGCTACTTTATTTTTATGGGACGGACCTTGTAAATTAGTTTTTCCGATTTGAATTGATATTTCTGAAGTAATGATCCAAACATATCAAGAATACTAATGTCATGTTCTTATCGATTATAATTTTTTTTTAAGTGTGAGGATTTGATTCGTCGGATTTATCAGCGTCTGTGGACAGGTGACAGCAAACCACCATGGTCTCAGGTGAGTGACATGACCGATCTCCTATTGGAACGCGTGGAGGAGGTGGCACGTGAGGGGGACCCGAACCAGGTGTCAGCGCTGAGACGGAAGGAGCGAACGTTGCAAGCGGAAGTGCGACAGACACGTCACTTGTGTGAAATTCTCGAACGGGAACGGGACGAAGCCCTGGAACAAGTCCAACTCCTGACCATGGACGTTGATCGGCTGTCGAGGAAATTGCAGCACGTGATGGCTCAAAAGGAAATGAAAATGGTAAACACCCTCCCCCACAAATAACTCATCTCGAATACAGAATGCGCAATTTTAGTACAGATCGCAATTTATGTTTTTAAAGTTTACACGTTTTCATTTATTCATTATAATCTAATAAAATTTAAAAAAAAATATCAATTCATATCTAAGTTAATTTTCTAACCTCCAAATTTTAAAAATTAATATGAATTGAGGCTAAGGACAATTTATCTGACTTGGTAAATTGCCACAAACCCTTCTTACATTCTCTGAATTTATAACCCTTTGTCCCCTTTTCCTGTCTTCGTGAATCCCAAGTAAATCAGATTAAAGCAATTTGTTTGATGCACATTTTGCATTCCCTTTACAGGATTACGACGTGTTCAAGCCTCGTCGTCGATTGACAGACAGCGCGCACTCGAAGCGTTCCACTTCCCAAACCCCGACCTACACGACCCCTCCGAGACGTCCAGCTACTGCCTCTCTCCATAAGGGCTTGCCGGAAAATCGTCTTCGAGAACATAAGGTATGTCGTGGACTTTACCGATATTTCGCCTTAATTATTATTAATAATCTCAACCCTCCTTCTCTCTGTCGTGTAACCTTAAAAATTTTAGTCTTCTTGACTGAACATAGGAACTCCGCGACCACCTGGTGCGAATGCTTGGCCTCCATGTAGGAACTGTACCTGCCACCGATTCGGACATTCTCTTCCGATTAGAAAAAATAATGAAGGTATATTTTATATTGCATATCATTTATTTTTCAATACGGAGGGTGTCTCATGTTTATGGTGACGAGAATACACTTACTGTAGATCGACTGGAACCCATTTCTTCACCACTTATTGTGCTCTACGCGAGGCCCTTTCTTCTAGCAATCGCTCGACATATTAGTTTCCACTGTAAGAGGGTTCTCGAGCCTTTTTAAGGAGACCGAATCGACAAAAATCAATGGGAGAGGCATCGGATAACTTGACAGGGATGTCTGAGAGTAGATTTAGCATTGTGGTTGGATGTTTTGTCCTAGTGGCCATAACCATGTTCTAATACATTTTCCTGAGAGTAGGCAGCATTTATCTTTGCTTTATATGGTCGGATGTCCATTGTAGCTGCACCTACAGCCACTATGATTCTTTTTGGAAAACTTTGTTTACATTGAGGCATACAGTCAGATCGAGTCGTATTCCCTTATCGAGAGATGCCCGTGTCTAAGTTGATTATGTTCTTCCATTTGTTGCCTGCTAAATAGCATTCATACACTTTTCTGCTATTGGTTCGCCTCTCTGCATTGTGTCTTGGCAACAAACTGAACTCGGCCTTAAGACGGCGTTCTAATTTCAAATCTTGACGAATAATACGGTTTATTGATACACCAGAGATACCAATCTTGCTTGCAATGGACCATTGTGTTGGCAGATTTTAAGTTAGGACTAGCCACTTTACCAGACCTTACTGCAGAAACAATATAAATGTGACGTCACTTCCTCTTTATAACTTACTGCTCGGCAAATTGTCAGCAGAAAACTAGAACAGCCAAAATTTCAATTTCTAAAGTTCTGTAGTTCTTGCTGTTGTACTTTCAGCCAATCACATGTCTCGCTTTCTGTGATGCCATGAAACTCAAGTGGAAATTAAAATATCGGAAACAATGGTGAAACGAAACGAAGAATTAGAAATATTTTATAAACAACCGCTATAGACCGTTGCAGTAGTGGAAACAAAGTAGAGCAGAAGGCAGACAACAGCAGATTGTTCGGTTTCTGTTGTCTGTTTCTGGTAATGTGGAATCCAAGCTTTAGTGTGGGAAGAACGGGGATGCGCTTTTCGTTCATTGTTGATTGTTTGAGCCCATTTGTCTTCTGCGTTTGATAACTTGTGTTATACCATTCTTGGAAATAATGAAATCGTTTCCCTTACACTGTTCTATTATTCTGGAGTAAGAGTAATCAGCGTAGCCCGACATAGCCCTCCCAGAACGATTCTAGGGCCTTTTGGCAACGAACTTGAAGGTAAATTCGATTGCTACCAAACTCACGTGTAAAATTTCACGAGCCTCGTGCATTTCAAATTCGTGCTACGACGTTTTGACAATCGTCACCATAAACATGAACCAGCCGTCCGATCCAGAGCTTCCGTCACAATCTTGAATTTAGATTTGTTTGGAATCTGTGAATGCCTGAACACTTACTTTCATACCTCTTATCGATGAGGCCTGGAACACTCGTATCATCACATTAAAAGACTAAGAATTTGGGCAGCTATCCAGACACAGCCACTAAAATGAGAACTTAAAGCTAGGTAACGGGTCGAAGCCTACATTCTCAGAGTATAAAGATGTGCCTAAGTCATTCTCATACAATCATGACTATTATTTGTATCAAAGATTAATCTACTAATATGAATCATCTTTGCCATTTTTATGGCATTGCACTTTTTATTTCTATGATTATAAACGTAAGCTACTATTTGATTCTTGATTTTAAATTTGACACTAGATTGGGCTTTCTTCTCCATATTGAAGATTTAATCAATTTAATCAATTTTTGATTTTTTTTTAAAAAATGGCTGATAAAAGCCTCCAGAAAATAGAGAAAATATAAGAAAATAGGTAACGGTTTCAACTATCAGCTATTGTCTTCATCTTCTGCAAAACAACCCTTTTCAGTACGTTGGTAAATGGAATGAACGCCGTATTTTAAATTGTAATTCAAGGCTTGTGTTTACCATTAGAGAGATGCTAGTTTTATAATGTCATTAATAATAAAACGGTACCCGGAAGTTGTGATTGTGTGTGTATATTTTCCGCTGTCTCTTCCTGTTTATGGTTGCGCGGAAAATAAGTACCAGATATTCAATTGAAAATCTGCATGTAAACAATTACAAACACTATTGTCCCTTATCAATGATTGCAATAACAATACAGCATTATTATGCTAATGGAGGGCGTTTTGTACATTTCATGTAAGAGAGTACGTGGACTAAGATGGTCGGGTGACTTTTCCTGTTTATCTAGCTGGCTTAACTTCTCAAAACAATGGAAAATGTCGGAAGCTCGATGGCCATTTCTGTGTATAGACCGTGATTTCTACTAATATTAAGCCCGAAATTGAATTGATACATTAATAATTGAACTTCTACGTCACAGCCAAACAAGATTTTATTGTTTCCTAATTATTGTTATGTAGGTAATTTTTTTAAGCAAATCAAGTTGAGTAACATATCCATTGACTTCCATCCAAGAGAAGAGCACTTACAAGGGAATCATCCGAACTTGTATCTCACAGTTTCACACTAAATTATAATAATTTACTCACCTGAATAAACCATTGATGCTTGCAAATTAAAAATTCGCACTATTTTGTTTCTTTCAAAATGAACTGCTTAAACAAAAGAATTTGAACGTGCATAGCTCTACAAAGACCCCAATGTTACGCCATTGTGCGCATTAATACACCCGTTGGCGCTTGACAATACACACGAATCCATTTCACATGAAAGCAATGGAATTACTTCCTACAAAGGAGCAGTAGACGACAATTGAATGGGAAACTTACTTCTAAACAAACTTATTCTTTAAAAATAATTATTAAAATTACCAATTGCCATTCAGTAAAAACAATCCTTATAGTAATTAGTAACCATTTCCTTAATTTTAGAAGGACTTTTGCAAAAGAGCACCTAACATTTTTCTTCGGTAATCTTCGTAAATTTTCCGCGTAGCCCACGTGAAAAACAGGCCCTGGCGCGGAAAAGTCACCTGATCATCTTAGTCCAAGCAACAATCCAATCTTCATTGGTTCCCGCAAACCAAAAATTTCTGATTGTTAAAATCCAAGATGGAAACAATGAAGGTTACATTGTTATTCGGACTAAGATGATCAGGTGACTTTCTCGCGCCAGGGCCTGTCTTTCTCGTGGGCTACGATTTTCCGGGGCTGACGTCATGTATTCGCGAATGAAACGAGGGCAGTACTGTCGATCTAACGAGGCAGCCGAGAATACGAATATGCGTTGGTGAGGGCATACGTATCGCGATGTTTTATAATTTTAAATAAAAAATATTCTTGGTTGCTTACCATATTTTATAAATTATTTCGAAACAAATAATTTTCCAAGAAAATTAAGGTTTTGTATTTAATAGCACTGCTGTAAATGCAATTCTCTGGCGACCGCCGTTAATGATTTTGCTCCCCCCTTAGCGCGCCATGTTTTGTTTTTTTTCTTTTAACTTCCGATTTGAACGAAGCGCTACCGCCACGGCACATACCTCCATTGTTTCCAAGGTATACTTGCGCGCAAAAGAAGAGCTTGGTGTGCAGGATCGGATGATTCCCTTGTTTGTAAATAAATAAATAAATAAATAAATAAATAAAATAATTTTCAAGTCCTTGTCTGTAGGTTTCCTCCAGTTGGAACGGCTTGAAAAATTATCTTCAACAAAGTTAGTTAGCAGCAACAATCAAATCCCTTGCTCGCTGTAATAAGAAGCAAAAGACTCCGATTCCAGATATTAAAACTTGGTTTTCTACATCATCTGCAAGAAAATTGGATGTTATCAAGTCGCACTACAGAACTAGATCGAGTCAATCTAGATACAAATAGGATTCATTAAGAAACTGGATTCTTTTCATATCTATAGAGTGTTCGCACTTCGGCGCTGTTAATCCAGTTAGCGAACTATACTTTAATTTGGACCCAGTTTTACAACTCCAATTGTTCATTATAGTTAACAAGTGCAAGGGATTGTATATGGGCGAATTTCTTTTTTGTCGTCTCAGTCCATCCAAGGTTTCAAGCTACAGATCGATCTAGTTCCGCAAACAGGCTTCAATGGATCGAATTTGGGGTTATCGATTTAGTTCGAATCCAGGTCGCTACCTTTCGCACTTCAAAATTCGAATCTAGTTCAAGTTGCCGATCTAGATTCAATGTGGTAGTGTGAATGGGATATAAGGATTGTGTTATTGGTCATGTAAAAGGGCCCAAAATGACCTGGATGTTGACCCGAAATCCAATACTCATAATTTAACACTGATATATTATACAGGGTGGAGACAAAAATAAGCTCCCCCCCCCCCTTCTTATTTTCGTAACCGAAGCACAGATGTCAATTTTGATGAATTCAATGAAGGAAGGTGTGAGTGACCTATCTCATGGTGCACTTTTCATCATCCCAGATATTCAAATTAGGACACATTCAAATCCTATCTTAAAAACCGTAACAGATACATGAAAAATTCCAATTGAAAACTTCTTTAACATGGAATGCCGAACAAAACAAAAAAAAATTCCAAAATCCGATGAACTGATCACCAACAATCCAAAGTAGAAGATCATGTTGACCATATCATGAAAAGTGTAGCTTGCCATCCTAGAAGTGTTCTGTCATCTGTTTGCTGACGCATGCCTTTTATTTGCTTTTCCTCATGAAAGTGAATGTTGTTATAGTTATTTTTGGTAATTTCTTGATTTGTGAAGTGCATAGGGAGGTAACTAATAAATTCAACATGTGATTGTTAGTGATCCGTTCATCGGATTTTGGAATTTTTTTTTGGGAGGGGGGGAATTTCATGCTGAACAAGTCTTCAGTTGGAATTTTTGGTGTATTTGTTACGGTTTATAAAATAGGATTTGAATGTGTCCTAATTTACATATTTGGGATGATGAAAAGTGGACCATGGGATAGGTCACCCACAACTTCCTATTCATTGGATTCATCAAAATTGACATATCTGCTTCGGTTACGAAAATAAAAAGGGGGGGGGGGCTCATTTTTGTATCCACCCTGTATATTATAATAACCTTATTTTAATTGATAATATAATATTAAGTAATGGTTGATAGAGCTTTTAAAAGTTTTAATATTTTTAATACAATTTATTTACAATTAAAAAAAAAAAGTCAAAATGAGAGAGAAAAAGAAAATATTTGACAATGAATTGCTTTAAAAAAAAGCTTATCAAACTATATTATTTTATTTCATTTTATTTTATTTTAATTCTTAAAATTAGCTTTAATATTTTAATCTCATTTAATGTGAATTTAGAATTTCGAACTTTTAATACTCTCTGAAGGTTTTATCGGAAATTAAACTAATGGGAGAAGGTTTTGAGAGTTTGCACTGTTGTTAATTGAATGTCGTTGAAAGGATCATTAATTTAGAAAAGGAACTTGATAGTTGATTATAGAGTAGTTCAGTTCATCTAACTTGATTAATGATGCATTCGCTCGTATTAAAAATGAAAATATCTTCTACGTAGTAAACACGCGCTCGTTTAGATAATTGACAAAGACCTCGCCGTCTTATAATCCCCGTCCTTATTTTCAAAGAAAAATGATGCTAACACAGCAAATTAAACGAATGAGATGAAAACCCATTTCACATAATGGGGAATCCAGTGTACAATTCTTCTTAATGTCACATTTTAATTTAAGTATTTTATGTAATCTAAAAATCTTTCATTACTATTTATTTATCCATTTCTAACGCAGACGTATCGAGAGGAACTGGCGAATAAAACGTTGGCGCAAGATGTTCCTGTTCCTGTTACTGACGACGGCAAAACATTGCGCGTTGTACATAAACATTGACTGAAGTGACCCCCCGGTTACCCATGGCAACCCATCCGCCCACGCAATCCCATTGTGATTTCCACACAAATGGAGGAATGCAGCTAATTTACTCGGCCACTGGCAATCACAGCGCAAACGATGACAACGGGAAAGGGGAGGCATTTAATGAAATTTCCGTGACAAATGCTCAACAATCGAAATTTAATCGTTTTTAATTTATCGCTTAGGAGATTTGTTACTTAACTGTGCGAATGTTCTTTTTTTATATAATGTGTTGATTTTTTTTTCTTAATCTAAATTTAATGTTTTTTTTAATATACTAATGTATGTCTTCTTTATATACACATTTCATACTTTTTTTTTTACCTTTTTTTTAAAATAAAAATAAATCATTAATGAGAAATTGCTGTCTTCGTTCTTTAATATAAAAAATATTACAAAAGCAAAACCAATTGAAAATGCGGGAGCTTGCATTACCAAAACCATGAACTTACATTACCAAAAGGAGCTTGCATTACCAAAACCAAAGTTCATTAGTGAAAACTACGAGTCGCGTGTATCCGCAAAAAAAAATGGGTTTTTGAAATTCTGACTTCGGATTTTTAAAGTTCATCAAAAAGAAGATAGGAAAGTCTGAAAGACCGACTCTGTCTTTACCCGACCCTTGCAACTTTAATTTTGAAAAATAACAAAAAAATAAATAAAAAATCTTTCTTTGTGTAACTTAATAAATAATACTTCCACCATTCTTCCTTAGCATTTGAATCATTCGGCTTTGCATGGAATTGATAAGCTGCTGCGGTGACTCCTGTGGAATTGCTTGCCAGGGATAGATGATAGCTGCTTTGAGCTCCTCAGTGCTTTCATATACTGTTTACCTTGCCAGTTGACCTCAGGTTTTCAATTGGGTTCAAATCTGGAGAACAGGCAGGCCAATCCATAAATTGAATACCGTTTGAAAGGAACCATTCATATGTTGACTTCGCATTCTGGACTGGTGCGTTGTCCTGTTGGAATTCCCTAAAAGGTCCTTCAATTGTCTCTCCTACAGGTAGCAGATATTCTTCTAGCAGTTTTTGGTAGTCTTTTGCTTTTATCCGTGTATTGATTACTGCAAGGTTTGTTTTACCCTGCCATCCATATCCGCCCCACAGATCACAGATCCGCCTCCTTGTCACTGAAGACCATCTGTTGCAAATTCAAGACGTTTTTCTTTATGTCGAGGCTTAAGAGCAAGAGGTACCTCCTTCTTCCTTTATGCTAAATGGGATTCACGTTTGAGCAACATGGAGAGAGTCGCTTTTGATACAGGAATGTTGTCTCTCTTTGCAATTTCTCCAAGAAACACTGAGGATAATTGCACGCTTTTCTCGATTTGACAGTTTCGATGGGGGGTCGTATTTCGATTCTTTTTTAGTTTTTTCACCCAACTTGAGAAACTATTCACAACTCCATGACTTTTACCAATTCGATGTGTAATTCCTCTGTTAGACACACTTTCTTCAGGCCAAGAAGAAATTTGGCCTTTTTGGTTATTTTTTGTTATTTTACAAAATTAAATTTGCAAGTGTTTATACTGTTGAGAAAGCAGATACTAAGTATTAATAAAGCTTTTCAGAATGTTGATGTTTTTCTTGCATTCATTGTTTATTAATATTTAAGAAATTGTAGGCGCATTTATACTTTTGCAACGCACCTTATAGCCTATAAGGAGCCTATATTCTAATCCGGTAGGTCTGCGCATTCGTAGCGGCGAAATTTCTACAGAAAATTCTAATCTAATTCAGTGTTGAACTTATCAAATGACCTTTTTTGATGAAAAAATAGGAAAGAAAATTCCACAGTCAAAGGTTCCTGGTTCGAATCCAGGCTGTGGAATTTTCCCTCCTATTTTTCATAAACAATTTGAACAACTGAGGTATGTTTTATGATAAAGTTATTCTTTAACTTTTTTTTTTTTCTTATACGGTCTATAATGGTTTTCGTGGTTGAAATTAGCACCATAATGGTTTACGGCGATCTTCGAGATCACCAAGTTGAAATCAGCATCAGGCTTAACCAGCATCACTATTGTGACATTCTGGATGGACAACTGCTGTCTTTTGTGAAGCACGTCAAGGATGATGTCTACTATCAAGACTATAACTGCAGGGTTCACGGGCTAGATCCGTGGAGAAGTGATTTCGGCAGCATGATCAGACCGTGCAGCAATTCGACTGGCCAGCCAAATCCCCAGATCTGAACCTAATAGAGAATTTGTGGGACCACGTGGAGCAGCATGGTTTGGAGGTAGACGGTTGGACTATCTAAAGATATTCTTACAATCAGTGCCGAAGTGCATTAAAGCGAAGGGATGTGCAATGCACTATTAATAGCACTGTTCCAGCTCATCCCAAAGATGTTCAATTGGGTTCAAATCCGGGGACTGTGATGGCCAGAGGAGTAAGTTGAATTCAATATCGTGTTCCTGGAACCATTCCATGACGATACGAGCCTTGTGACACGGAGCATTGACCTGCTGGAAGTACCTTCCGATGGGGAAACACAGTAGCCATGAAGGGATGAACGTGGTCGGCAACAATGTTCAGGTAGCCGTGACCATTAAGGCGTTGTTCTACAAATATCAGCGGACCAAGAGTATGCCAGAAAAACATTCTCCAGATCATTACAGAGCCTCCACCAGCCTGAACAGTGGAAACCAGACAGAAGGGGTCCATCGATTCGTGCTATTATCTCCAAATTCTTCGTCGGCCATCTGCACGGTGCAATAGGAAACGGGATTCATCCGACCAGCAGACCTTCTTGCAGTCGTCGACGGTCCAGTGTTGTACTTCACGGTTAGTTGACGAGTCGTGACGTTTCTATTCGCTCGAACAAGGATTCCCATCCTACGCTCACCCCTTGGATCGACTAGTCGTTTGCGACCACAGGCTTGTCTCTGGCCGGTTGTTTTTTGGTTGTTTATCCAGTCCTGGTAAACCCCTGAAATGGTTGTTCGGGAAAAGCCTAGAAGACGTGCGGTTTCGGAAATATTCAATCCACCACGCCGGGCACCAACTATCATCCCGCGCTCGAAGTCGCTCAGATCCTTTGTTTTCCCCACGGTGACAGTCAGTTGACAGGTGTGTTTTCGCTTTATATCGATATGTGACCAACTGATATGTAGATCTTTATACTACACAGTGGACTCCGCATAATGTGAACTTCGCTGTTAAGCTTTTCTATAGAAATTTCAAAGATTCAAATCCTTGGGACCTATCAAAAACATCAACTAAAACCCAAGAAGGCCTCTATTTAAACCTTCAGGGAGTTTGGCCAAGGCTTTTAAAAATGCGCAAAACTGTTTTGCTGCTCAGTTCTCCATTAATT
This sequence comes from Rhysida immarginata, assembly GCA_023313115.1. Lineage (NCBI taxonomy): Eukaryota > Metazoa > Arthropoda > Chilopoda > Scolopendromorpha > Scolopendridae > Rhysida > Rhysida immarginata. The sequence continues at coordinate 615,936 of JAHWFO010070582.1, read as the reverse complement.
AATTTAATTCTTGTTTAATACCCTATTAATGTTGATTATTACTGTAGAATGTGTAATAGTGGCTCTATAGTCTTGTATAGTTCCAACTTTGGTTACTGTCACCATTCTGTTATTGTTATCAATTTGGCTTGCTCCCAAAGAAATCACTCACATTAAGCGGCGCCCAATGCATTATTAATTAATATTATTATTTAATTTTAAAGGCATAAATGTGGATATTCAGTTTGCTGATATCTGTCAAAATATCATTTGTTTTTCAATTCCATGCATAATGTACGAAGATAGTAAGTAACTGAGCTGGAAGATCTATTCTGCATTTCTGAAGCTATTTTACCAAAGACACCGAATTCCTGTACATATGTTTATTTTAAGGACAGGTATAGCAATATTTATATAACCATACCATTTCTATTTAGGAACACGCTTCCTGTGTTAATCACGTTATGCTACATCAATCGATTGACAAATAGGGAAATAGAATGTAAACAAACTGTCGTTTTGTGTACAGAAATAAAACAAAATATTAGTTTACGTTAAATTTAAAAGGTGATTTTTTGAAGGAAGAGGATACATCTTATTTTTCTCTTTATATGTCCATCATTTCGCCCCTTAACGTTACGAGACTTCCGCTGCTATTTTACAATAGTAAACAAGGCTCATTGAACATCTGCCATGGTTTATTTTGACTACATTGTCGACCAGATGAAGAAGAGAAGAGCCAAAAACAAAATGTTCTGTGTTGTGTCTGATAGGGAAACTGTGTAGAATGAAAAAAAGAAAATTAAATAGGAGTACAAAACATTTAGTTTGTTTATTCCTATTAAAAGAGACGTTTAATTTAATATGATCGGCGTTGTTTGAAAAATATTTTATTACGAGTAGATTATGGGTGCTGTTTTTTTATTAATCATAATAACAACACCCGCTATAACGAACAACATAAAGAGAAACTTCAAGGTTTGTGAACGTCTCCGATATCAGTGATACGCGATAGCCACGCAAAATTCGTCGTAGAAAATAGATCAATTTCCCTGATCATAATATGTAAACACGTGAGATTATTCAATATCATTCTCTCTTCTCCAAAACAAGCATCTTATGCCTCAAGAAGCGTCCAATGAAAATAAAAATAAAGCGTATGATAATAGCCTATGTAAGATGAGTGCGCTTTATTTTTTTTCTTTACTGGCGCTTCCTCTCTGTCTCTTTAATCCCCCGTTGAGTGGTTTTTAACTTCATAAATGTCATTCCGTAATTGCAACGATTCTCTAAAGATAAATTGACGGGAAAACATGTTTATCTGTTTTTGTTTTTGAGCGAGACGTGCTTACAAATTTAGAAAACCTAAAAATAGGTTGCAGATATAAACATACAAGAAAAAAGGCGAGTGGTGGCAGAAATTATCTCGCTGCTACTTTTGAATAACACTCGATATTGGCGATAATCGCTGATAATCTCGCTCGGTTCCACTTTCGTTTTCCATTGAACGAAGCAATAAAATCCATTAGAGTTGGTGGGAGGGAGATTTTTTTTTTTTTCCCCTCTCCATCCCAGACTCTTCCCTCCTCCTTACCTTCGAATTTGTTGTTGTTGTTGTTATCGAAGTTGTCGAGGGCTTTCAAGCCGGGTTATTTTTAAAATGGGACATTGTGGGTGATTGAATATATCTTTAATGAGTCACGTTGTTTGCATTGGCGTAAATCTACCTGTGCTTCTTTTTCTTCCTGTCTTTGGAGGCTCTCCAAATATTCTACGGCGTCTCCGATCCAATGACGTCGGCGTCTCCTCCGCCCAAGGATCAACATTTCCACCGAATAACAACAACAACAACTTCCTATCTGGAACTCTCTTTCCCCCCAATAAAAGCAACAGAATTCTTGTTCTAGAGCCTTATTTACGAATTAAATAAAAAAAAATTATTATATCTTCAGTTATACATCTATCCTTACTCTTTATATGTGAAACTTCTAAAAACACAAAAATTAATAATAATAATAAAAAAAAAAACAACTTTTTATGCGTTTGGAAAATCAAATTTAAGCCAATTCAGCTTTAGCTTTTCCTTGAATTGACTCAATTGACTAAATCGTTCCCTTTATGGAAGTAAAATGCGCTTCATTTAGAAATTCAAGAACGACGTCTAGAAACGCATTTAGATCTACTTAATACATCGCTTATTCCTATATATATATATTTTGTTTTACTACCTTACCCATTAAAAATCATGTTTTGAAGCGATTTTTATATAGAACTCCTTCTCATTAAACTCATCAAGTTAAAATTTATTCCCCGAATTGTTTGCAATTTAGTTTTTTTGTTGAATATTTTATTTAAAAGATTACAAACAGTATAAAGTAAAAAAATAATTCATAATAAAAAAAGGACGAACTTGACAAATTCCTGGAATTTCTTCGTGTCAACAGTTTGATATCTTTTCTTGTTACTCGTTGTTTACTTATCCTAATTCGCTCGATCAGCATATAGATATGATATTGCATATTATTCCAGCCTTGTTATATTATATTCTAGATGCTTTCTAGGAAAATTCGATAGGAAGAAGATTTTGATTGCTTAATTATTTATTTTAAGTCTGGCTTCTAATCTCTCAGCTTTATATATCTTCTAGATACACTTCTATCCATCGATCACCTGTTTGCCAATGTCTCTTGTCGGAATAAGACGGTCGTCAGAAAAAGGTCAAAGTAGCAAACTCGAAGCAAACAATCACATTTATTGTTAAGCTTACTTAATGCCTCAAAGCAATCACTAACAGAACATAACATTAAAGGAAAAGAACTCATTAAAATGAAAGGCTGTTTACCAATGAATACTTCTTCTTCCCTTGCTTTTAGACAACTGTGTCATCTTGAATTAAGTTTATTCTAATCTGCGATAAACCAACTTAATTTGGGATTTCTTGAAAAATTAACGTTCAAATTTTATTTCAAAATATTAATAAAGAGGATCATAAATCAATAACGGTGAATGTGTGTGTGTGTGTGTGTGTGTGTGCCCAGTCAACTAAATATAGAAAGGAAGAAGAGCTCTTTGCTTTTTTTTCCAGACGTTACCGCTCTCATCCGTCGTAGCAAAAGGTAGGTGATAGAGTTTCATGATATTGATAGCATTGTGGTATTATTATTGCTAAGGGTTTTTTTAAGTAATAACATTATTATGATTATGCTCATTAAATTTATTATATTTCCCTCTTAATATGCATTACAAAAAGATGAGCCATTTCTACGTTCATCTGTATATGCAATTCAGTTAATCTTATTATATAAAATAATATATAGCTGTTTACTCTAACAGGTTTCAAGTATACAACTTATTCATTTTTAATAATCCAAATTATGGTATTGTAATTCAAAACCTTTCCTTTATAAGCATTCAGGAAAGGTATTACCACCATAAAAAGGTATTGAAATTATTTATTAGTATTTTCATAATAATGTTTACACTGTCTGAAAATGTGTAAATAAGAATACAATGGGAACGATTCACTAGACAATAATAATAATAATAATAGTAATAATAATAATAATAATAATAAAAATAATAAAATGAATGAAGAACAGTACACAAACATTGCTTCAATGAAAGTACTAACAGTAATTTAATTTACATAAGGAGGAAAGGAAAATGATGTCTGGAAAATATGTAAGTGAAAATAAACAAGCAGACACGATTAATAGGAAAAAAAATTTATGTTTAAGTGTTCAGAAATTTTTCTTTCTAGTTTAGAAAATAAAATATACTTATAATCTTTATAACTTCAAATAATTTCTATTTCCCTTTCTTTTGCTCTTCCTTCTCCGTTCTCCAATGTCATCTCCGATTTCCCGCCGGCCCTCTCCCCCACCTTCCCTTCTACTTTTTTCTGTTTTTCATTAAACTTTTCCCGCTAATTACGAACCGTGAAATTTGTGGGTGGAGATCAAAACAGCGTTTTGTGTTGGTAGATACAAACAAATTTCCTTTTAAAATGAAAAGTCAGCATTGTAATCCTGACCACTTTAAACATAGAAAAGCATCAAATGTGAATTAAAAAATTTATTTGTAAGCGATTAGACTACCGAGTTTCGATATTACAGTAGGAAATTGCTAAACGTGAATAAAATTACCAGGAACGATGACATTTGCTGATGGCATCAAAAGAAGGAATCAAATAACGTCCATCAAGAGATCGTATTTTCAGAGGAAGAGATTATCACGCTAAGCGCATTTGCCAAACACACGTGAAGTACGTGGAAAAAATATGAATCACCATGAAATACTACTTAGCATAATGATCAGTGGCAACTGTGTAATGAAGTTTACGCAATAATAATAATAATAATAATAATAATATCTAATATTGGTTTTGTATTACGTTGATATAAATAATTGAAAGGTTATTGATGTAGTAAAACAATATATTGCTGGTATATATTTTAATGATGGAATTAACCATTGTTTCGGCTGTCGCCTTTATCACTATACTATAGAACATTTCTAGTTACTTTGAAGATGAAGAGTTAAATAACGAATTGACAATTGAATAACAATCAAAATTTTCCATTCTATAAATGATTAAGTGATACTTCGCGAAGTCGGTCGCTCTGTTGCCAATTTTTTTTTATTTTTAATTTTTTGATTTTGACTTCAGATTTGGATAGAGCATCAAAAACCAAGTAAAAGTTATAATAGGCACACATGTCCTATCTATTCGGGAACATGACTAAAATGGAGGTCAAAATTTGGTTATCTATTCTTTGACCGCCGTTTTAGCCATGTTCCCTAATAGATAGGTCAGTGTGTCTATTATAAGTTTTACCTATTTTTTGATGCCCTATCCGAATCTGAAGTCAAAAGCAAAAAAAGTGGAAAAAAAAATTGGTAACAGAACGATCGACTTCGCAAACAACGTAATGATGTTTATTAACCGGCTTGCACCTTTTAATATTCTTCTGATAATGCAATACCAAGCATTCTCAACTGTTTCTTTTTAATCTACAATATTAAATTTGGTACAAAAATATAGACAATAAAAATTAAAATTAAAAATTAATGGGAGAATTAGTTTATGATTAGTTTATTAGCGTGTCTGCTTCTGAGTGTTTTTGAGCATTTAGGAAGTAGGTTGTTTTGATTACTTTTTTGCTTATAATAATAATAATAATGTACCTAAGGCTGAAATAAAGAAATCAGCTGCAAGGCCCCATAGACGGAAGTCCAGCAAGAGGGAAGTAAAAAGTAAACCAAGATTAGATGTCGAAAAAATCAATTTCACGAAGATCTTCAAAATCTTTAATATAATAATTTCGAATTTTAAAGATTGGGTCAATATCAGCAATATTATTTTTCCAATAACGAGTAGATAAAACCTTCTGTGAGTTTCTACTAGTCTTGGGGACACGAAACCAAATAAGTTCTCGGAATCATGGGGTCCACAATTAACCATTTACAATCTTACTTAGAATCTTAATAAAATACGAAAAAAAAAAAACAAACAAAAACTAAAATTAAAAATTAGAACAGAACCCTGGTCACCACATTTTCTAATTTAAAACTGCTGGAATTCATGATTTTACGCTCGAGAAATTTGACGCTCTGGGTTACTCCAGGGTACGAAATCTACATACTATAATAAACTTCAGATAACATAAAAGATTTAAAAAGAACTAAAAAAAGAAAAAAAAAAAGATGGAAGTTTGAATAAAGAAGTTTGCCATTCTTTTAACCAGACCAATGCGGCAGCACGCGTATCGGATCAAAATATCAATTTGTGGATAGAGATTCGTTAAAATTGATTCCCAAATCCTTCAGATTCTTAGTACGTTTTAAAATAAATCCAATGCTGGAAATAATAATAATAATAATAATAATAATAATAATAATAATAATAATAATAATAATAGACATAAATATTAATAATGAAAATAGTAATATCCATTCATCTCCTTCCTTTTTAATTTGTTTACTTTTTGATACTTTTAAGCAGTGGTATATAATCTGCTGCAACTCTCTCCTTCTCAGTTCAAAAAATTAGGTCTAAGTTCATTTTAGCTACTAGACAACATACAAAAAAAGAATTTAGAAATGAATTTGCTCGCAAAAGTCAGTTAAACTTAAATTATTGGCGGTCCATTAGTCACGAGTGATAAGAGAGCGAGCGCAATGTTGCGGCTGCCCTCTGGTGGCGATTGTGAAGGCCACACGCAATGTGCGGTCGCCGAGCGATTTTGAGCCCTCTTGGTGCAGTAGACAATTGCCATTCAAGAAAAGCACAGCTTCCGATGCGCTCAAGGAGAGCATGCTCCATCGCACCAGCTGATCGGACATTCGGATAACAATTAGAAATAAAATTGTTTAGATTATTTTTGGTTTATTTAATTTTATTATAAAATTAAATATAAATGATTAATGTAATCAACCAACGATTTATTATTATTATTATTATTATTATTATTATTAATAATAAATTATTTTATATATATTTTTTTATTTTTGTTGTTATTTTTTTTGTTATACTTGAATCAAGTGTTTCTACTTGATTCAAGTTTTCTTTGGAATGCTGCAGTAAGCAATTTGGAAAAATTATAATGAAATTTATGATTTCTAATAATAGAAAAGGATTATTTACGTTGATAACATAATTAAATAAAGTTGAGGGAGTTCATTGAGTGAGAATGTGGGGATACAGCCTCTTGAACAGCTTGAATAGGGCGTTGGGAGTGGAGTGGTCAATGAGTGGAGCCGCACGAGTCAAGTCGAGAGTTGGGCTCCCCGCCCTCGAATTTCCCGCTTAAGATGTGGTTGACTTCCGTCGTCTTCTCGTTCGTACGAGACCTTCATTGTGACGACAACAGACCAAGTACATCAACAACGGAGGCAGGTGAGCGAAGTCTGGAGATTAATTGTCTGCTAAATTTAAGTGAAACTCGTCTGGCAGGTAAAAATAAATTCCAGCTCTTTTCTATTAACTGTTACGGCGAGCGATTATAATGTTCTTATAAACGAATAGTGAACGTTTAGGCTGAGGGGTGAGCCTTTTTTTGACCCCCCCCACGCTTTAATTCACGTTTCTTCCTAATGGAGATCTCGATCATTGTCACTAATTCATATAGGATTTGAGAGTTTAGGCCTAACGATTTATTTAAAGATTCCGAATATATTGAAAGCTTTCAGCCTTCTCAGCAATCGGCTAGGCTATCCCTCTTGTACGGACATGGCAGGGAGTACAATTCGCAGGTCGTTTGAATTGAAAAAATTCGTTAGAAACGATAGTGACTCCTCGGCTAGCCTCTCCTTAAAGATTAGCATATTAAGTGATACTTGAAGAGTGATCGTTAATCTTTATTTCAATTGTCATTGATCTTGTTTCGTTTATTGTATACATTAGCATGCCGTCTTTAGCGTTTTACATGGATGCAGTTGTCATCGTTTCATTTCTCCCCCTCTCGGTGATTGCCTTGCCGCTTAAGCTGGCTGGGCTATTTTCCTAGTACGAGTTTGCTGTTCTCTTGTTTACTCACCCCACAGTCTCTCTCTCATTGATGCATCCGTGATTGCTGCTTACTGTTATCATTATTACTCCACTCTCTCTCTTATTACTAATAATCTGCATTATAGTTCCTCACTATAGTGAATAAGTAGCGCAAATTTTAGCCTTAGCTTTTCTGTATGTTATTACACACAACACTAAAGCCTCAATACATCCATATACAGTATACATACACACACAAGCATATATAAGCTTATCAGCCAAGCGATTAGTCAAATTTTGTATTTGATATCCTTGTTATTATTATTTCAGATTCAATACTTAATTTTTTTACTGTTCGCTTATTTATCTTTTAAACAAGTTAATAAAAATTCATATAAACTCAGTATTATTGTATCCTGCTGTATAACAGCACTCTAATGCTCCATGTCCACTGGCACAAATAACCCAGTTATTAAAGTTCCTGAACTTTAATAGCCAGGTTATCTGTGGGTGTCTGTTACAAAATATCCCAGTTATAAAGGAAAACTGATTATATAATCTAAATAAAAAAGTAATGATATTATTAGAAAAATGGAAGGAACAATTCCACAACCTGGATTCAAACCAGGAACCACGAGCATCACGGTCATGGTTCCTAGTTCGAATCCAGATCATGGAATTTTTCTTTTCAAGTTTTTCTAATACATTCAAATCTCTTACCACGAACTAGTAAATGCATGCTCTATCAGTTCGTAGTATGCGACATTTGTAGTATGCATGACCTGTTTACCACGAACTCCGTTCGTCTTAGCGAGGATTTGTATGAAAATCACACAAAACAGGGTGGTAGTCTGCGTACATGATGTACATAAATACTGTACAGCAGTCCCTCCACAAGTCGGCAGCCTTGGTTCCAAGGACTTGCCGTCTGTGGATTTTCCCGACTTGCGGAATTTCAAGATGGTGGGACCACCCCCCCTTTTTCAAAATGCATTTAAAAAATTTTTTTTCCCTTTTTTTTTTTAACATTGTGAAACCACAGGTCCTAAATAAAATTTTATGGTATAATTTTAACATTATGCAGGTAAAAAATAAAAATTAGCAATTCTAATAAAAATTGAATCTGAAATTTAACTCTGAATCTCTTTTTTATTTTTAAATCTCGATGTTTATTTTTCAAAATAATTTTGTGCTTCTTATAAATGTTAATCCTATTAAATCTTTATTCCATTATTTATTAGCTCAAAATGTTTATTTGCATGATTTTTTTTATCAAAAATTTCGCTGTCTGAAAAATTACTCTTTGAGGTGCCTCTATAATTGGTCGCCATTTCGAATTTTGTGGAAAATAACTATGGTGCTCCCTCTATATAACGACACTCTACGTACTGGCATATTTATAATAGCAAGTCTCCATATAACGAAGTTTTTTTCTGGAAATAAACTTATTTTTTTTCTTTTTCATTTATGTCTGCAGTTTTTATTTTCAGGAAAAAAATTTTGATATATTGGCTTGCCGTTACAAATTTGACATTATGTAGAGTCCCATTATATAGAGGGAGCACTATAGCTTAGAGGTAGTTGGCTTATATTAATTACCATAATTAACTTTCATAGTCCTCCAAAATATGCCGTATCCATTGAGGGAACTATAAACTTGGTTGATTTTGAAAATTTTAATTGTCCTAATTTTTACTGATTTTAGTTTTTGTTGACAAAACTCCTGACCACTAGTTGTTTTCCACCATCTTAGCTTTCAGGAAAAAATTGCTGACTTGTGGAATGCCGACTTGTGGAGGGACAAGTGTGCAGAAATTTTATGGATATAAATTTTTATTTGTTTTGAAATTTTTATTTGTGGACAAAATTTGTTTTGAGTTTTCTTGAAAACCGAGTTCATCGTAAAGCTAGTAAAATTTCTTAAGAAGACTGTTGTAGCCAGTAATCATACTGAGAAAATGAGTTCGAATTAGACGAGGATTCGTCATAACTTCACCGTAACGAGATTTGACTATAATGTGATTACCTTATGCTTGGAGCATTGTCTCCACTTTCCATTTAATAATTTCTTAGCGTAAAATCTTGAATAGAGGCCCGGGTGTCTATTTGTTACAATGGTCCTGACCCCGTCCACCCACCGGCGATTAATCGAGACTGGCGTTTATTTAAGACTCGACACGTTTTTAATTGCAATTTAGTGAAAAAGTTTTTTATTAAAACTAAAATTAATAACGACGAGCTACAAATCCAAATGATTACCCTACTTATGAGAAGGTTTGGAATGAGATTCTAGGATCGAGAACTCTATAGGCAGAAACAGCGAGGGTTAGGCAGCATGGGATTGTCAAAATTAGAATGGGTAAAATGAAGGGGGCCAATGAGGAGGCGTACACATAATCTGAAAGCTTTCGAATTGGTTTGATAATAGAAACAAACATCACCGGAATTTATACGATTAATCGACTTCATAAATAATCGATAATCCGATAACCAATCAGACCTGACTTTTATTTGAGACCTGGTGTTTAATTGCTATTTTTAAAACACCACTCAGCCTTTAATCAAGACGGGTGTTTATTTGAATACCTGGCCTTTATTCAAGATTTTATCACTCTGTGTTCATCAACCTTTCATCAATCTTTCCAAAGGAGGAATTCGTGATCTGCAATCTGGAGTGCCCGCCTTATCATTGGTCCTCCAAGTAGTCTTTGGGTGCGTCCAAGAAGTCCGACTGAACTTGACCAGAGAATGCAGGCTGTCTGCCTCTGTCTGGTCTGATCATCATTCTATTATGGGACAATGCTTCACAAAATGTAAATAGCCTTTTAAAATAAGGCCACTCACAAGAGAACCACACGAACATGTATCTCACAGATTCCCACTAAATTGAAATATGTTACTCATCTAAAGCTACTATTGATGCTTGCAAGATAAGAACATGCTAAATTTTGTTTCTTTCAATAAACTGAGAAATGAAAAAATTTGAGCACAAAGACTTCATTGTTAAAGCGGGTGTATATGTGTTATTGTGCTTTCAACTTCTTTCTTCTCTACTCAACAATATGCATGAATCCACTTCATCTGAAAGCAATGCTATCGCTTCCAAGGTATGCTTACGTGCAAAAAAAAAAGTGCTCGTACAACTATGCGTATGTCCCTTGTTAGACAAATTATTAAAGTGAAAGTACTCAAAAATATCTATCGACCTAGGTGGCTCAGTGGTGGCTCAGTGTGATCGCCTCTGATGCCAGAGTACATGGGTTCGATCCCGGCTTAGGACGATGAGGATTTTTTCAGGGGGAAAATCCTGAGATCACGCACTTCCTTTGGAAGGGAAGTAAAGCTGTTGGTCCCATGTAGTCGTTTGTCGGCTGCACGTTAAAGAACCCTTGCGAGGCAAAATTTGCGTCCCCTATAACGCCGTCCTGAAATGGCCATAGCAGTTGAAAAGGACGTTAATATCAAATAAACCTAACCAACCAAACCAAAAATATCTACAGGCTAGCATTGCGCGTGATGCAATTTTATGAGTTTCGAATTTCACTGGTTTCGATTTTACCATAAGTTTTCAATCTGTATACAGTATTACCCACTTATAGAAAAATCCAAGGGAACAGGATTTTTTTTCCGGTATATCCGGATTTTGTTATATCCGAAATGTAATAAAAATTAAAACTAGGCATAATCAACGTTTTAACCAATTTTATTCGTGAACTTTAAAAAAATCCAAGATAGTTTTCTGTTTTAATGATTTTATAAAATTTTCGTTTATAAACTTTTAAGTAATTTTCAAAAATTTCGTCTAGAACAGGGGTCGGCAAACTTTAGAGACTGAAGAGCCAAAGCTATCCCCAGCAACAATTTTACAATGCCCAACATGCCCACATGTACATGCCCAAAGAGCCCCAGTTTGCCGACCCCTGGTCGAGAACAGCACCATAAACAGTTAAATAATTTTTCATTTCCTTCATAAGGGAATCCATGTGCTTCGATAACGGAATGGGCTCCCCTCGCTGTCATTGTTCGGTGATCACATCTTCACTAAGATCTCTGAAGGTATGCTCGCATCGATGCTAATTTCTCTCTGTATAGCCTAAGGCTCTTGATCACCTCCCATCCTTCAGTCTGCACCTTGGTACATGCTCTCAGTATATATCTCACGAAGTATTTTGAGCATGAATACCTTTTATATTATGATATTAATGGAAATATGGGTTCAAAATGTCCATCAGTGTCTGTAATTGCTAGTGAAAGTGAAAAGAAGAAAACTCATCACTTAAAGACAAACTAAAAATAATAGCAAAAGTGTGATGCCGATAATATCCTAATGGCCAAAAGTCACAGGAAGGGTTGTCCCATTTGAAGATGTGCTGTGTATGACTCCCCAATGTTGCGGCCAGGTGCGGTCTATAGTTCTAGTGAAGACACGATATCTGAGCAGTCTGCTACAGACAGGTGTATAGTGAACATTGAAGTACCTTGCGAGTTAATTGACTTTGAACGTGGGATGATAATCTGTGCAAAATGCATGGCTCAGCATCTCCAGTTTTACACAAGAATTCAGGTTTCCACAGTCAGCAGTGTCTAGGGTGGATTTTCCGTGTTTCCATAAATGTTTGACGAACGGACGTCATGCCACCTCAGCAGAGCCATATGGGGTGATTGACGGGCTTACTATGAGTCAGATCACAGCCAATTTGAATGTGGGTTGTAAAGAACCCATTTCTACTAGGATTGTATAGAGACAAATGCACCGCATAGGCTTCAACAGCCGAGTGTGAGAGTATGGTATGCCCCATGAAGCTACGGACCCTGCGTGTCAGCAAGGTTGTGTCCAGGCTGGAAGTGGCTCAGTTATGGTCAGTTATGCTTCAGTTGTACGTGGGTCAGTATCTCTCCAGAACGATTCCAACATCTTGTAGAGTCCATGCCTCGACATGTTACTGCAGTTTTGAGGGCTCGCGGAGGAGCGACTCGCTATTAACATCACATCCAGTGCCTTCCCTTGACTTTTGGCCACTCAGTTTTATAATAGCATGTTTTTATATTTTATTTATTATTTTCAACTTAAAAAATGTTTTCGAGATAGGGTGAGTTTATTAGTACTTAACTCCATCCTAAGTCGGGGAGTACCTGTAAATTTCAGAGATATGCAGGGTAATCAGAGAGTCTCTCCCGATAAAGAAATTTAATAAAACAAAATTTATGTTAGATAAGACTTTTTTTTTTTTATTTTAATAATTATGTTCTTCACCTTGGAAGAAAGTTTTTTTTTTAAGGGATGATGCATTCTCGAGTGACTTTGGTTACTCTGAGTCAGAGTTCGCTCTGAGTATGACTGAGTTAACTTCGTCGACTCCAAATTCAGATTGGAGTCTTTGAGTCAAAAGCTAGCGCATGCCCTGTTTAACCACTCAGCGTGGTATACAATGCAAATGAAAATTTGATCAAAAGTTTGTCTCAAGACAAGTTCTTCTGCACAATTATTATATGCTCATGTCTTTCTGATGCCTCCGGAGGTTTTGAAGATGGGGAAACATCTTAAATCCCTGCCAACTAACCATAGCAATCAAAATCCTCGAGTTTTCAGCCATGATTCCGGAAAACGTTCCTTTTCAGATGACTGAGCCACGACTCTAGTGCTCTGATCACGTGACTCGGAGCCATGACTCCAAGCGAATAAGTGAACAAATCATAGAAGTCGAAGTGTTGTAGGTGGCGCTAACATCGGCCATATTAAAATGTTCAGCCTGGAGAACGATTTAGAACCTCAATTAGAAGAGTACCTGCCATGCATAATTTTCCAATAGGGTAGTACGCTGTCACATTGGGCATTATCTGTACATGCATTCCTGATTTAACATGGTTTGAAAGGGATGGTCCTTCCAAATTCTTCAGACTTTACTCCCTTAGCTTTTTCCTGTGGGGATATGTTAAAGACAGTGGTTTCTACACCAGTCTTCGATATCTATATATATTGCAGATGAGAATGTTGGTTGCGTCTATACTGGTAGTAGGAGGCCTGTTGGCAAATACTTGGCGAGAAATCGAATATCATCTGAATGTTCTCCGAGCAACAAAAGATGTGCTTGTTGAGGTTTATTAAGGATATGAAAATAATCTTTCTGAGATGAAAAAGATGATTTTTGTATTGTGAGTAATGCTGGTCTGGAACCACGCAATTTTTGGCTAACGATTTAACAAACCTGAATTTTGCGATGCGATTTGGATGGTAAAAGTCCTTTAGGTTGAACCACTATCAAACTCGAAATGAGGGATGAGGATGAGCAGGGATACCTTAAAAATAATGTTTAGATAATAAAACACGGACAAATTTCAATAGAAGCAACGTGATCACCCAGGTTATGTTTATTTGTATTTGTTTTTGAGATTTTATTTATTCTGCCATTTATCACCCTGTAGGGTCATTTTATAACCGAGGTCATTTTATAGCAAGTATATACAGTAAATTTTGATTGCTAATTTTCTTGTCTAATTATAACCATTTTAACTACAAGTTTCCCACGTTGATGAAAGCTCTTAGAAGTGAAGCTTACAATAAACTAAGTAATAGTTTATTATTACTTTAAGAATTCATGTATTAACTCTTTCAGTGCGTAAATATATGTCATGCTCATTCCTGATATGATAAAATTATCTGTGGACCCCAAACAGTGAGGAAAATTTTTGACCTCTACTGAAACAGACCAGGCAATGGAGTATGCAAATGAATGTTTTCCAGATGTTTTGCCAACACTAATTAACTATCAAGCTAAACATGCTCCATTCTCAAGCTACTTGTTTGAGGAAGCAGTAATTATGAAAATGTCAGCAGTGGCTTGTCAGGAATTATTTGGTGAACGAATTGAAAGTCATTCAATAGAGGTAGCTCGCCCATTGCATACTGCTGTTGCATCTTCTGCAGGGCTCAAACGAATGTTTTCAACTTTTGGTTATGTTCATTCAAAGGTCCGAAATTGTGTAGGGACAGAGAAGGCAGCAAAGTTGGTTTCAGTTTTTTAATATTTAAATCAAACTAAATAGCAGATTTTTCGACATACCTTTTTATGCTCTGTTTGCAATAACAAATGCTTAGTTAATAGTTTGGTATTCCGCAGAAGTTTGTTTATTTGTAACTTGTTTATTTTGTTGTTTTTTTTTGTAACCTAATAAAGAAAGATAAGCCTCATATCTGGAAATTACCTGTCTAATAGGAAAGAGAGAGTACTTCATAAGCTACAACTTTAAAGAACATGACATAGAAAAAACAAAATAATCTGTTTATAATCAAAAGAATCGGATTATAATCAAAATAATAATCTGATTATAATCAAATTAATCAGATTAATTTCATTTTTTATTTTAATCATGATTATTTTCCAACCCTGGAACTACGAGGGGAGTTCAATAAGTAATGCAACACATATCTTTCTGAAAAAGGGGGTTGTTTTATTCAGCATTCAAATACACCATGTTATTCCCCAATCTTTTAGCTACACAACACTATTTTTCAACATAATCTCCATTCAATGCTTCGGCTTTACACCACCTAGAAGTGAGGGCCTGTCCACCTGCACGGTACCATTCCACTGGTTCATGTCGGAGCCAACGTCGTGTTGCATCAATAACTGCTCCATCATCTGCGTAGTGCGTCTCATGAATTGCGTTCTTCATTGGGCCAAACAGATGAAAATCTGTCGCTCTGCTCGAATGAGAGTATTCGCATGTTCCGACATTGCAGGAGTCAGAGCTGTGCACGACCGGCCAGCTCGCGGGAGATCAGACAGTTTTGCTTGACCTTGCGGCGATGATGACACACGCTTTGCCCAACGTCTCACTGTGCTTTTGTCCACTGCCAGATCACCGTAGACATTCTGCAAGCGCCTATGAATATCTGAGATGCCCTGGTTTTCCGCCAATAGAAACTCAATCACTGCCTGTTGTTTGAAATGCACCTCCACTGTAGACGCCACTTTAACAGCTCACTATAGCACTGTCACATATCGGACGTCAATGAAACTTTACGAGACGAAGCGGAAATGTTTGAAAATGTTCCACAAGAAATGTCCAGTTTTTTCAACCAAAATTGGTCGAGAAAAAAAATGTGTTACATTACTTATTGAACTCCCCTCATATTTGACCTTGTCACTGGCAGATGGCGCTCAAATTTTGTGGGTAGATGTAAGAAGGGGAGGTGGCTGCACATGCAAATTTTCTATGGGTGCAAACACAAGTTACAGCCATTTTTAGTTCATTCGTTGAATGTGAGGTAAACGCCATTTTAGTGTAAATAATAGATTAATCGTGTCATTTGACTTGCAGCTGGTGAGCACAAGCACTCTAGAGCTGAGTAGAGCTTCTTCGAGGCTTCACCAGTATGAGGGGTGTAAGAGCAGCCGAAGCTTGAGTAAGCTGCTGCCCTCGTGCATTAACCTGGGAAAAGGTCATTGGGTGCTATAAACTTGTGAAGTACATGCCAGCCTCCCCTCACATTTTTGTGGCAGATTTCCCTTGATTTGCTTTACTCATATACCAAATTTCAGTGTCATTTGCCATTCTCAAGGTCTCATAGTTCCCTTATGAGCTGTTGGTTGAGTCAGATATTCAGGTCAGGTTTGGGATAGTAGTTGAGAATCTTCCTAGCTGATTCAGTCCAATAAGATATTGTCAAAAATGACATCACTAATTATTCACTGACTTATAATCCCATTGAAGCAAGATAATGTTGCTTTCTTTATACATCTTGTAAGGATAGAAATACTATTTCTTTGTATTTATGTAAATACTTCCAAGATAAAATAAACTATTTAAAAAAAAAAAATCAATTTTCTCATTTTATTCCTGTTTCAGTTCCATTGTATTGCGTCCTTCAATCGATGAAAGTAGTAAATCTGTTTCCACATCCAAGAGTTGCTGTATTTTCAATTCTTAAAGGAATCTCCATTCTTCTCTAACAACATAAAAACCAACAAATAAAGCCCACTCTCTAATGTCCCAAATCTGTTATCGCATATTGTATCCATGACATTCTAAATTTGTCTTACACGTGTATTATTGTTCTGTATGGATTAAATCTGGATTGGGTGTTTTGCTCCGAGGTGATTGATTTAAATTCCTGAAGTATCCCAAATCTGTTCAACTGGATTGAATTCTATCTGGATTGAAAGTGTTTTACTTGGATTGACTATATGCTGAATAAACCGTGGATGTAAACGCAGCGATTGTTCCTAGTGGCAAGGACTCTGCTCACAATGGACGCCATGCATATCGTTCTTGTTTTTGAAGGATTTTAGTGTCTATATTAGATGCTGGATTTTGAGGGCAACTCCATGGTTTCATTGACAAGGTGAAATGGTAAACTATGACAAGGCCTCCAACCTCTGTCACAGATCATAGTTCAGCGAATTTAAATCTGATTTCATGGCCAATCGTTGGTGGTGATGAAATCCAGTACATTCTTTTTGAGCCACCTTTACGTCTTTTAATCTTGTGACTGGCCGCTGAATCCTGCTGGAAGGTCCACAGTGTTTAAAGGCTTTACCACGCGCTCCAGAATGTCTTTCCGGTAATGTCTGGCACCACTTTTCACGCCTTTTTGACAGAAATGGAGCTTGGTTTTGCCCGTCCAGCTTACCCCAGCACAAACCATCACTTTTTAAGGGTAGTGATGTCTGGTCTTCTTTATCAGGAAGCACAATACGGTTTCTTCTTCACGTCCTCTGAATCGTACCTTTTTAGCAATGGTTTAGTTTTAGCTTTGTTTTAATTGTAACCTATCCCATTTCATGTTTCTTACTGTACGGTCATAAAGGTTGGCACCTGACTTTGACCATTCAATCAATATTCATTTGCTTTGAAGGCAATTTTCTCATTTTTTTGCAAATTGATCGTAACTTTCAATCCCTCTTTGATGTTGTTTGAAGACGTCCTGATTGAGGTTGGGTTTCTACAGTTCCTCTTTTTTGAAACTTCTTCTAGCTCTAGATGATGATATGATATGAAAATTAATGTTAATTTATCTAAATATTGTATCATTTTAGACTACTCACATTTTACTTGGAGAGGAAGGCAAAAGTGTACGAACAATTGACATTTTTAATTAATAAACAATAGAAAAAAAAATGTATGTTGGATTTTGAAATCAATGTAAAAATTCATATTATTGATAAACGTTTTGTAGAATGATAAACTAATACAGTAGAACCTCCATATAAAGAACGTCGTGATAGCAAAATTATCTCTATAATGTAATTTTTCTGTGGTCCCAGCAAAAATCCTATGGTTTTAATGCTTTTTTCAACCTCCACACAGCGAAATCTTTATAGCGTAATTATCTCTATAACGTAGGGATTTTTTGTTCCAGAAAATACATTTTTAGGCATATTTTAGCTCTCTCTCTCTTTATATTATGAAATTTGGTTCCTACAGTTAGTATGACTCAACAGCCAACAAATGGAATTATTGCAAACAGCCAACAAGCGAAGTTAAAACCAAGTTTTTATATCACAAGCTCTGCCGAGTCGCTGCAGCCTGTGGCATTAGGGTTATTTTATCGCAAAAAATTACGAAAAGTTCTCGAGAAGAAGGTTATCGCAAAACTACATATAATGTGCTGCACAGCAATAATGGTAGTATGCTGATGAGTTTAAATGTGCGAGCATGTTAAAAAAGTATTTTCTGTGAGAACCGGCACGAGAACTTCTGTAAAAGCTGCTGAAACTCAGAAAATTTTTTATATAAAAAACTTTAATATTTGTTCAAATTTATGAATTTATTTTATTGAAAGTTTTTAGCCCATAAATATTTTTGTGAAATGCTAATTTTACCGAGGCTGATGAAAAAACACTCGTCGGTCTTAATATATATGCTTAAAGATATGTTTTGCTGATATTTTTCAGTAAAATACTTATTGCAATATTATTTTCAGTCCGTTCTGCTTTCAAATTTTAATTATTTCAGAAAAAATAATCGTGATCCAAACAAAATTTTCAGTGATGGTGATCTGTGTGACTTTAGATAGGCAGCGATGTCAAGTAATATCAAAATTATGCAAATTTAAACACCACCTTCATGCAACGTAATATCTACGGTATATAACGAAATGATTTTGCCCGTTCCTTGAATTGCATTGTACAGAGGTTCCAATGTATCCGAAAACTATTTTCCAGGGGCTGCATTAAGGTCATAAATACTGTATGGCTCCTGTTTTTCATAGCTTCCATGTTTCCACCTCAGTCATGTTTACTTCTGACAATTGAGATTCTACTATATTTAAATTGTGATTTTTAAAGAATGAAAACTTTTATTGTTGATTTTGTATACGTTGATTTACTTGCTTCTAAAACTAATTAGACTAAAAAAAATGGCATATAACCTTATTTGCCCTTATTTAAATTAAGAGTAAATAAAAAAGCACTTTTGGTATCTACCAGTATAAGATAAGGCAAAAGGGATTCTACAAAGCAAAGGGATTTTGGCAGATCTGTAAAATTTCTAATTTGATTCAGTGTTTAATTTAAGATAGCATTATTGCTCAAGTCCTTAACCTTTGATTAGAGGTTGAAAACAAAAATGGTTTTGAAAGTTCATTAGTTTTAAAAGCATTACAGTATTTAGTGTTTGTAAATGACAAATTTTCTTTGTGAATGTTTATAATATACAATGATAGGGAAAAGAAAATTTGGTTTATCCCCCTCATCTCTAAACAGTTTCCATAAAATCGACTCATAACTGTAAAAGTCAAATTATTGATGAGATATTCAAATTAATTTGAAAACTACTTAAAGAAAATCAGAGGGCATTTTACGTTTGAGAGAAAAAATTTTTAAAATTAAAGTTTTCCTCCATTCAGTGAAAGTGCTTATCTTGCATCTAGCCTAGATTAGTTTTATTAGGGACAGTTTTTATATTGAGAATGTGGAGGGGGAAGAAAAGAGAAGGGATAAAAAAGCTCGCAAGTTGAATTTTTTTTTTTATTTTTTATGAGAAGTTCTGATGAGGTTTTTTTTTTATTTTTACAAAGGATAATTAAAATGTTGAAAAAAAAAATCATATGATTTAATTAATTAGCAGAAATGCCTTTTAAGAAATTGTAATCTAAAAGTTTGAACAGATTAATTTACAAAAGTTGGTTAATTTAAATTTATTGTAATATTTCTATCAACAAATAAATTATATATTATACTTTTTTTTGTTAATGAATTTTTATATAGGCCGTTCGGTTCTTAAAAAAAAAAAATAGCTAATAAAGTAATGCTATTTCCAACTCCACCCATTCACTCCCTAATACCGTATTATGTCACGATATCACGAACCGCTCCTTCCCAAGTAACCTAAGTTTCAAAATAAAGGAACTTACCTTTAAGAGTATGTACTTTAGAACACCAATATAACTGCTTTGTTTAAGCAGTTATAGAATTGAACAAGAAAAGCTTAAAGAGGAACTGACGTCAATTTTCGATACCATGAGATTAAGTAAATAATTAAAGGAAAGTTTTTAATTGCATAATGTATAATTTAATTTCAAAAATTTTTCTTATTTATTTAATAAATTCAACAATATTCGCTATACATGTAAAGTGAACACCGCAAAAGAAAAAAAAAAAATCATTTGATACATTTCAACTACAGAGGGCGTCGATGACTTCATTTTGCCGAATCAAGTTTCTAGTACTGTATACATAAAACTGCTAAAGTTTGATCGATTTAACAGTGGTAAACTTGAAAAAGGTTCTCCGGGAACATGTATGAGGCTTGCAATCTTCTTCCTTATGTCTGTGATTTTTTGGCAGTTGATAATGAAGTTGAAAAAATTTCGAATTCGTCAACAGAAACGGAGAGTGATTAAAAGCTACGAATGTTACAAATTACTCAAGTTAAAAGTGTGAGCAATTTATAGGTGAAGGGGGAATGAAAATTAAAGGAAAGATGACAATGAACAATAAATGGAACTTATTCGGATTTATAATTTATCATTCATCTTTCATTTTCATCTTTCGTTTAATTTTCATTTATTATTTATATTTAACATCTTCAAAGAATATCTCAAGGAAACTGGTAAAATTTATTATTTCATTTTATTTCTATTTTATTTTATCAATTATACAATTTTAAGACTGTAATTAATAGAAAATAAACAAAAATGTTCTCAACAATTACTACTCCACCAACCAGGAAGTGACGTGGAGGCCAGGCCCACCCTTCATGTATAAATTAGTCACCTTTGTAATTTGAGTCACTTGTAACATTTGTAACTTTTAACCGAAACGCGTATTAAAAATCAAGTTTGTTGCAAATTTGAACCCAGATACAGTGAAACTTTGATTTTAAGATCTGCAAATTTACATTTTCAGAGAATTTACGTTGAAAATTCATAGCCTGTGCAAAATACTCTTAACATCAATGTTAAAAATTCCTTGAATTTACGTTTCCTCCCTTTTTCTTTTTCTGCGATTGTACCTTCTAATTCGATATCTCGCCAACAGCTTCCAGTTCGATTTTCCACTGATTTCAATCCATGCAATTATTGAAGCGTTTGCACCATTGCTATTAAAATTTTGGCCAGAATTAAAAATGGCAGCTACTTTGTTGGCAATGTGTTCCAATCTCGTATTTTGCCACTTGCCCTGTATTTCGACAAAACGTCGGGATGTCCAGGTTGTCTGAGTTACCAATATATTTCAAAAAAACATTTTTAAAGAAAACATTAATTTTAAAATGTATTGTTTCACTAATGATGTATAACTCTGTGTAATGACAAATACATTTTCAAAAGAAAGAACACATTAATGTATTTTTTTTTAATTGTTGCTTGTTTGTTTGAGCGTCCGGGATATTTTCATCATTCATGTGGTAACGATGTCAAATCTTGAAAATAAACTACCGGTATATTTGTTGAAACTATAGGAAAAATGTAAACAAAGCATTGTTTTGGACTGACTTAAGAAGTGAACAGTTTACAAACAAGACAGCGTTTCCCAAACTGGGGTTCGCCAGAACTTTTTCGTAATGGCGGATTACTATTATTGTATGTTTGTATGAATATACAGGGTGATTCAAAATGATGTGCGGCATTTCAAAATTTTACTATGCATTTTTTTTATAACATAAACTAACCAGACCAGGTTCAAAATGCCGGAAAACTCAAATATTTTAAACTTTCTGCAATTGGAGACCGTGGTATGATCAATTTCTGGAAACTGGATGTCTTTGTAAACGCAAAAGCACGGGAAGGCGACTTGTAAGTGAAGAAAAGGTGGAAGCAATAAGGGCAACGTACACCTGCAGCCCGCAGAAATCAACTCTTAAAGCTAGCTGTGAAGTGCAACTTCCACAAACGACTGTGTGGCACTTGTTGAGGAGACGATTGAATTCGTAATGCTCTCAGACTAGTAACAGCAGACATGCTGAAAGGAGTTTGGGATGAGATTGACTATCGTCTTGACATTGTCTGGGTGACTCGAGGGACTCATAGAACATTTGTAATACTAGAATCAATAAATATTTGAGTTTTCCTGCATTTTAAACCTTGTCTGGTTAGTTTATGTTATAAAATAAATGCATAGTAAAATTTTGAAATGCCGGACATCATTTTGAATCGCCCTGCATATTTATAAGTAAGTGATTCATACAACTGAAATTTTTGTGAAAGGGGTTCACAAGTTGAAAAACTTCGGGAACCAGTGAAATAAGCATATCCGGAAAAATGCATATTTTTATCTTCATCCATTTTCCGTGATTTTACATTTTCCTCGAGTTTACCTTTTTTAAACTTTGCTGCATGATGTCGTAAAATAGAGATTTCACTCTATCACTATTCTTAATTCATAGTATGATGTGAAACAATTCAATCTAAATGGATTATATTTTTTTACTTGGATTTTTCCAAAAGTAAGTATGGATGATGATCGAAAAAGAACCACGCAATTGAGTTATTGTGTGTGTGCAAACTACAGTGTTTCACCAGCATGACGTCATCAGGGTTGCATCTAGCAAAATAGCTGGGCAGGGAAGTGAACAATATTTAGGGCATATATGATCAGAAAATAGGACAGGTCAGAGATATAAGCACTCATCGTAATAGTTACTTTAAATAATTCAACGAAAAAAGGCAGGGTGCGCTCTGAGCAACACTAGATGCAACACTTCATCATGTGCACACAAATCCTGCCGTTAATTGAGACAGAGCTCAAATCAACTTGAACTTTGAAAACTGATGCTAGAAAAATTATAAAAAAATTATAATTCGAATTAGAGTTAATTGCATATTCTTTAAATTAGAAAATTATTCAATTTGACTTTTATTGAGAGGTGATTTTTGGTGTTTGTTGCCCTTTAATAACCAGAAACAATTACAAAAAATCTGTATAGTAGTACTTTAATCTTTGTCATGTCATTATTCAAAGAAATTGGCACTAGTATCTCCAACTCAAAACTCTTACAAGGAGACTCTACATATTCTGACTTACCAAATTTGGTAAAGAAGATTCTATGAGTAGCTTTCACCCAATTAACTATCCATGTAAAGCCATTTGATGAACTTCTTAAAATTTTCAAGAAATTAGTCAGTTGGTATCATCTTTTTTGATAAGGTAAAAGAGTGAAGGGATTGTCATGATTTTTGGTTGACTTTTCATTCCTGTGAAGAGAACTTTTTAAATTTTGCTTTAAAGTATGCAGATATTAAAGTTAAAAATATAAATATATTTTAAACTTGTTATAAATATATTTTAAATTTATATTGAAAACAGTAAAGGTCTGCAGCAACTTGTATGAATCGATTGCAATCTCTAACTTTGTTGCTAGCACTGCAGATGAAGAAATTGACCAAACGTGTCAACTATTAAACCCCTATCATTTTGCTATTATCAAGGTCTATTTCTATTTTTACCTCAAATTTTCTTCATTATGTGTGTGATCAGTTTCAGCCCTGGTTGCCTGGCTACCAATTTCCCATCTGCTACCTTTGCAAGTGCTAACAGAAGAACTCTCTCTTCATTTTGCTATGTTTAGGCTTATTTATAAATGGGAATTTTTTTATTCATTTTGTGATTTTACAGAAATCAAAAATATCTCGTAAACAAAGTATATGATAAATAGATGTAGCACATCAATTTAAGGAAAAGGGACAATGGTTTCTGCTTCTTTATTTGTATGGTTTGGTTTTTAATCATGCATTTGTAATGAGAAACTTTACAACCAGGGCCGCCCCTTGTGGGTGTGTAGGTTGTGCCGTCCACTACCTCGCAAGCAAAAGGGGGGATGTCGGGGTGCCATTTCATGACCATAACTAAACGGTATAAAGACTATGTATAATGTAATAAATATGTTTAAAGATTTTGAAAAATTCATGTATTTGCATACTTTTTTATTACTTTAAAAAAGATAACATCTTTGAGCCAATTTACAAGATGCACAAAGGCACCTCTTAACCACGGGGTGGCACTGCTTACAACTATAAGGTTTTTCTAAGTCTCTATTAGTGTAAGGGTTTTGTGTATCTTTTGTGTGAAAAATACACTAATGGATGTAGTGTAATGACATAAAAGTAGAAAAATTAAGATTCAAACTTCGAAAAGTTATAGTCCTATCTTATCGTACATGTTATACCAAATATATTGATAACCTTGGATGGCCCTCCTTTTTTTATGGAAACAAAACAAGAAGTAAAAACGGAAATCGGTTACAGAAAATTAAGGAGAGACTGCAAGTGGAAGTCCCGTCTCCCAGAGTATTTAATTAATAGACATTTCACTCATTAACTCAAACGAATAAATCCCGAATAACTCAAAGTTTTGGTTTTAGTGAATTTACTATCTCTTCAGGACTGGCTTAAAACTCGGACAGGTAATTTCTGACCAAAAATTCAAGAGCCCGGAGAGACAAACCGATTTGATGGAGCAATAGGCGCCAATCTTTGGCAACGGAGAGGAACAGAAAGAATAGAAAATAAGGCAGTGTAGATGTACTATATTAAAATATTGCAAAAATTAATACAATGCGGAGCAAGTTCACTTCATCAACTTTCACGTTAGGTCCAGGAGCGCTCCTTTGACCCCCCCCGCCTCCCTCCCCTTTTCCCTCTCTCTTTTCATATGGAATCAAGTAGGCCAAATGTACAGTCGGGTGCAAACAGGTTTTTACCTGCTTCGTAGGGGGGCTAAGCTTACTGGATGTTGATCGGTTGCAAAATCAGGTACTTGTACTGAGAGTCAAGGCAGATTAGAATGGATCTGTCGCTTCTGAATGAAAATATGGTAGCAGATATACGCTTCGCATGTGCTCGGCACTTGCTCTCTCCTGACATTAAAAAGCAATAGTGCCTGTTAGCAGCATCGTTAAAGTCTGCCTACTGTTAATGTCAATGTAAGCGGAGGAATTTTTTCCAAGGTGTCTCAAAACTCCACGTAAAAACTTTTAAGGAAGATAGAAAACATTGCATTGAATATTCACATAAGAAAGAATCATATGAAACACCACCTGCAAGTGATAGACAAGGCATAAAGACACAAGAAGAACACAATACAAATTTTATTGGGCGAAATTTAACAGTACTACAACTGGTAGGCACACAACACTGGTAGGGTGTTTAAAGTTCCAATCATTTGCAGTGATGAATGCCTGATGCAAATATATTTAATATTCTGGAACATGTCTATTGGGTATCTTTCCTGATCCATTCGTACAGCGGCTCTCCCTTTACTGTCAACTAAAACAGGCACAAGGGGTATATCTGCCAATTCAGCATTGGTGTAATGATGATTGTTCTCCATATAACCTAACCTAACCTTTCCGGTAAAGCTTTCCTAAGCGAATATGGTTCAGCACAATGTTCTACTTCCACTCAGATTTGTATGGAAGATATAGAGCTCTCTCATCCAAAATAATTTAAGAGGACCATGAGAATGCAGAATAGCTTATAAGAGGGTAATCTCCAATGAAATTGAAATGATAGTATTTAAGATTTGCATGGAAATTCCCTCAACACTAATAGAAGGGAATGTTTCAGGAAAAAGGGAGTTACTGAAAACATCAGGCATGGAAGAGATGAGTCAAAATACAGTATGGACCTGGTCGAACACGGTCAAATACACCGCGAATCTGCTCCAACTTTTTGACATGGCTCTGGAATTTACTTCCAGGTTCGCAAACGGCATTTTTTTTTGATATTTCACCATTTATTTTACATCTCACAACATTCATGATATATGTGTACATGATGAATGTTCAAAAGTTTACAGAAAATTCAGTTTATTTCTGAAATTTCCCACATAAAAGGAAGCCAGCACGATAGCAAAGTTTCAAAAGCAGAATTGCGAAAGCCAACTGAAAGTGTATGGCTACTTCTAAAAACTTCTAAAAATTATTGCGATCATTCACTTTCAACGTTAGCGCTCCCTTCAGTGAAGATAACTGTCATTTACTTCTTTTAAAAAATTTCCTCCCTAGCCGCCATTTATTTGAATGTTGGCAAATCAGAAAATCAATTTTCAGTTTTAGCGTTTGCATTCAGTTTCCATTTGAACAAGCCACAGCTAAATATTGCTGCAATGAAGTTTTTGTCACAGATGTAAAATTAAAGTTGAAAAATGAATTAAAGTGTCTACAAGCAGAGCTTTTCAAGGAGATAGCCTGCATTTAAATGGACACTTGGATATAGCTCGAAAAAGAGGAGACATGCTGTTAAGTCTTCAGTGCTTTTCGTGTTTTTTCGAATTATTTGTAATGTTTTTGTAATAAAATTTAATTTATAAAATAAATAGTTTGCATTCTTTTGATCTTCTAATGTACAAGAGGGGAATCTGGCACGACTCTATTTAACGTGGTCGCTGAAGTCTGTCTCCTGACTAACTCGTTCGACCGGGTCCTTACTGATTATCCTCGTTTATTGCGGCATCGGTTAGCACTAATCCAGGTTATCACTGGTCGGCGAACAGTCGCTTTAGTAATAGCAGCCTGCAAGAGATGGCAGACCGCTAGTATTACATAATGACTGTGACCACGGTGGAGATATAGTACAATGTGACTGTGATAGAAACGAGTTTCAGTAAGCATGCCCGAAAGTGTTACAATACATAGCTACTTTTCATTGTCTTTTTCCCCCTTCCCAATTTTTTTCAAATATTACATGATGCTTGGAGAATTAGTGCCAGTTCTCATTCATTATTCGTCATTTTTATGTTTACTGATCATTTCATATATCAGGGTTCTCCCCAGGCCCTTTTTAACGGGTGCACCGCCCGGCTGATTTTGGCGTCCGCCCGGCTGAATACACGAAAAACTGCACAAAACTGCATAATATTTTATTTGTTTCTGTTTTTAATTTTTGTCCGCCCGGTTATTTTAGCTTACCGCCCACCTAATGAAATTTTCTGGGGAGAATACTGTATATGGTTCATTAAATTTTACTCAAATATTAAATTATTAAATATACGTATTAAAATTAAATTTCTTTGCATATGTTTAACTTTATTTAGAGGACATATTTGGGTAAGTTGGAACGCAGTTTGGGGTCTTTGGACGAAACCTTATTTTTCCCATAGATTCTATTATTCATTTATCCTGGTTTTGCTTATCATGGTATTTTTTTGGAACCAAACCCCTGTGATAAATGAGGATAGATGTATAAGGAAACTGCTTCAGGACTGACAGCTGCGAGAAGAATCAGCTGGATTAGTATGATATCAATGAACATTTTTTTTAAAAGTATGGAATAATGCAACTATATAATCTGAACCCTGCTGCTCTGTTTCTGAGAGCACGAGTTAAAATTCACAAATGTGGATACCAAAGTTTTATCATAACACTACAAAAGTTGAATGTATGCTCCCAAGGATATTGCTAAGGAATTCTGTCATCATTTTTCATCTGTTCAGTCAAATATTATGTTTGAGTGTGATTTTTTTGATATCATTTCTTACAGTTATCCTTTTAACCTTAATAAAATTGTTTTTCAGGTTGACGTGCTCAGGTATACAATCATCATCATCATCATCCTGTTGTCGTTCCAGTTATCTTCTGGGTCGACATAACATGAGAGGCCTCTCCCATTTCTTCCTGTCTCCCCATATCCTCTCCTCCTCTTCTATCCTATTCCATTCCAATCCCATAGAATGTATGATCCATCTGAGAGATGAGAATAGATTAGAAGCAGTAGAGATGAGGTTCTTGAGGAGCTGTTTAGGAAAAACAAGACTGGATAGAGTCAGGAATTACTGTCATAAGAAGGAAGCTAAACACAAAAAAGTTACAGATAGAATAAAAGAAGCACTAATAAGATAGTTGGGTCATGTAAAGAGAATGGAAAGGAACAGATTACCAAGAAAAACAGTAGAAGAAGCAGAGGGTAAGGGAAGGAGACCAAGAAATTATCGTGTTTGTATGGCAGTGATACTTTGCCTCTTTCTCTTATAAAAGTTATTGTTACCCCTTTCTGCTGTAATTTTAATAAATGTCGTGATCTTCTTTTCTTCTTGCCATTTGGAAAGACTCCTTGATCTGTCCCATTTTCAAATCTGGTGATCCATCAGTTTGATCTAATTATTAACTCACTTCTGCAAGATTTTTGAACGGCTAGTTTTTGACCATACTTATTTTTAATTTTACTTTTGGTCCTTCTTACTTTGGTCTTAATTGTATCGCTTTCTTGTGTGTTTTTGTTTTCCTCTCGGTACCTTGTTGGAATTTCTGTGTGGCACTGAGCTACCTTTGTCCTTTTCTTTGATAGCAATAAATATGAATCAATCAATCAGTTATGCTATATGTGAATCCTTTTGGCTGGTTAGAGCATGAATGTAGATGGCACACGATTGGGACGAGGTTTTCTTCCTCAAAGTTCAAGGATAGTTTCCTTATCATTATCATGGTTGCAAAATTTCGAGGTGTCAGGAGGGATCTCTTCTCGGCATTTCAAGGAGCATTTCCTGAGGTGTCAGAAACATGGTGGAAATTTCATAACTTCCTTATATTTTCCATAAGTCAGGAATTTTGTATGAAAATGAGCTTAACACGAGAGAGATATTAAATATTCTGTTTTTAAATATGTTTGATACAAGGTTCAAACAAATAGGTGAGGTGGGGGGGGGGGGGGGGAAAAATGCTATGACACATAATGTATGCCTATATTTTGTTACCTCTAAAATTTTTATTTCCTTACATTTTCACTATTATTTCAGTCTAATTTTCCCTCATTACCTCGAAACATTTTCTCAGAAAACCTTGCTATGTCAAATTTTGGTTTTGTGTGCCAGCGAAATTCGTGCCATTTTAAAACATTGGAGAGTTAAGATTTCTTTTTTTACGAGAAAATTTTTTTGTACGGAAAAAAAATTTGACATCACTGCCGTTAAAGTTAGATGATTATCGTGCGTTACAAGACGTTTGAGACTTGGTTGCATTTAAGATGTTGGAGCATGTGCAACCTGTGCATTTCAGATGCTAGTGGCACCACTTGTAATCACACGCTATTTTATCTCCTATTGTTATTATAAATTATTCATGTTATTATTATTATTAAATCTT
Organism: Rhysida immarginata; assembly: GCA_023313115.1. Taxonomy (NCBI): domain Eukaryota; kingdom Metazoa; phylum Arthropoda; class Chilopoda; order Scolopendromorpha; family Scolopendridae; genus Rhysida; species Rhysida immarginata. Next base: position 586,949 of record JAHWFO010070582.1, on the reverse strand, counting down.
TATTTCACACTGAACAAGGGAGTATACAGAAAAGAAAGCAGCATGAAAAAGGGTCCACCAAAAAAGCTAAGCTTTAACAAGGGTGGCCCTTAAAAATAAAATCAATAATACAAATACAGTTAATAATTTATAACAATCCATTTTCTAATCTTCATTTTAAATACATTATACGAAGTTATATTTTTAATGTCTAAAGGAATTTGGTTCCAAATAGTTATCATTTGATTATATATTGAATATTTACCTATATTTTTATAACATTTTGCTATTCTTAAATTACCTTTTAACTTCGTATTGTAATCATGAAAATTCTCATTAAGGAAAAAGTTCGACCTTTTAAAATTGATTTCTTTAAACATTTGTATACATAGAGCAATTACATGCGTTTGTTTCAAAGTTAAAATATTCACAGAATTAAAATGATTTTTTGTAATTGTACTAAAAATAGGTAAATAATATAAAATTCTAAAAAAAACGATTGAGAATCTTCTGCAGTTGTGACATTAAAGTTACTGCAGCTTTACCCCAACAAACATTTAAATACATAATATAAGGGTTTATAAAAGCGTTATATAATGCTACACAAGCTTAAAAAAACAATAAATTTCTATTTCTTCTGATAATTTCAATAATTGGGGCAATTTTCTCTGATATAAAAATTATGTTCTCTTTCCAACACAAATTTGCTGTAAACCACACACCTAGAATTTTAATTGTGTATTTTTGTTTTATTACTTTATTATTTATTTTTAATTCAATATTTACATTATTATTAACTTTATTATTACTTCTTAAATAACATAATATAAATTCAGACTAAATTGTTATTGATCATCCAATTTTCAATATTTAATATATTCTCTGAGGCATAATTTTGCAGCTGTTCTAAGGAAGATGCATTGACAACCAAATTGGTATCATCAGCATACATTGTCAATAATGCATTATATTTAGTAATTTTAAATAAGTCATTTACAAATTATTACTGTTTTGCACAAAACAAAATTATTACTGTTACTATTATTATTATACCTTTTTTTTTATTTTATTTTTTTATTAAGTTTAAAACAAATTATTCATTTATTTACTTTGAAATGGCTATTTAAGAACTGTAGAAACGATATCTACAGTATATTGTTATGTAAAAATTTCTTATTAAAGATAACCAGAGGAAATGTAGGCCACCTTCTGCTTCCTTTTTTCTCAACAGTTATATCATTCTTTATTTTGGTTAACCTAAGAACTTCGTTGGAAATTTTCGTAATATAAATTAAAACACTGTCCTTATAAGAGTTTCTCATATAAGGAGGAAAAGGAAAACCAAACGTGATAAGAATATCGCTCTTTTGGTGACCCCCTTGAACCTTATTCTTCAGGTGAGGTTGGTTTGTCTCTCCCTCCCTCTCTCTCTCTCAAGGTGATGAAATTGTGATGATACCCATAATGACATTTCATTTTTCAGATGTCATTTACTGTTAGCCCTTCTTTTATTAGTATAAAATGCTATACGAGTCTTTTTTCTCGTTTAAAATGACTTGATGGGCTAGTTTTTTAATGAATGCAGACATGAAGATTTATTCGGTAAAGCAGGGCACTTTGTGGACAGTTCAGAATGGTTTTTAACTGTGCTTACTGATTAATTGAAGCATTGCCGTGTGATGGCATAAATAAGTGGGTTAATCTTTCTACTGGTAAATTACACTAATTCCAAGGATGCAAAATATTGAGAAATGGAGTAAGTTTTGGGCAACTTTAATAGAGTTCGAAGGAATCATTTTTGAATTTTGAGCAAACAGGTGAGAATGTAAGATGCGGAGGATCCCCAGAATAAAACTCCATAACATAAAGAGGAATGAATCAATGTATGGTGACAATAATAAGTAAGCTGGGAGAAAATGGAAGCGAGAAGTCATACTTAGTTTGATATTAAGGTTGGTCAATAATGCATTGATATGATGGTCCCAATACAGATCTTGGGATATGTATTTAAAGGATTTTGCATAATTAAGCACTTGGGAGTTGTAAAAGATAGGCTAAGTATCAGGGATATTTTGCTTATTATGCTGATAGAAAAAGCATATATTTTGTTTTGGTGGTATTAAGGGATAATTAGTTAGGCAATGCAATATGTGTTATGCGTGTGCATGAACTGACACAAGAGCGCATGAAGTGATACAGGAATTAGATTAGCAGGGTTCATTCTAGACTTAAAAAAGGGCAGGGTGCTAAGGGCTAAAAAGGGCATGACATTACCAAAAAGGGCATTATGTGTTCAAAAAAGTTTTGTTTTTTTCCTATAAAGTATGCACAGTTCTTTTTGAAATTCCCTGTACAAAATTTTTAGATTTTTCTTTGCTGGCGCATTTTCGGGTATCAGGGTGCGTGGTCAGGATCAAAGGGCAGCGGGGTGGAAATTTTTCATCAAACGGGGTGGTGTGCCCCTTAAACCCCGCCTAAAATGAACCCTGGATTAGTTTTCCCGTTAATAACGGCGTCTCAGCATAATCGGGTTGTTTTAGTTACCGATGCTGATAGTCCCTACCTCCAAATGCCACCCGGCATGATTGCCGACAGATTGTAATGCTGAGCTTTTGGTGGAAATTGGCAGTTTTGACGTCTTACCTGTTGTATATTTATTGCTGTATTGTACGTAGTGGAGAAACCGAGGTGCTGCTGAGAATAGGGCTCAGAGCAGCATGTTGTGTCATGGCATGATGCAGGCACATCCAAAGTTGTATTTTGAGATTACAGCACTCCTCCCTTCCATCCCGAGATCCGCCTGAGTATGAGCATAACCAAGGGGTTGGAACGAAAATAAAGGGGTGTGCGGCACCTTCTTGAGCTGGTCAGGTTCTATCGCATATCCAGACACCTGCGGTGAATTTGTTCAGTAGCATTGGGGATGGATGCTTATGTTCACTAGTTAAGTACTGTTAGGAGTGGAACCCTCGGGGCACGTGGATAAGCAAGATGCATAGTGGCACACTCATCTTAAATGATTGGTAGTGAATAAGTGCAGAGACAATTAGTTAATTAATTCTCTTAATTATTACTTACCCTGTGTTGATATATTTTTGTGTTATTGAGAAATCTTTTGGGGCCCCTTAATTTAAATTGTTACTTTTGCGTTTCTTTTGCTTTAAGCTTTGTAATGTCTAAATTTGATAATGTTTAGCAATTGATTATCGCAACCACACGGCCTATTTACTTTAGGATAACACCATCTAATGCGAGTTCACACTATCATGTGGGAGTTGTCAGGTACGCAGGCTTTGTCAGTCGAGGCTCTCCCCCATGCGTGGACCCACAGCTAAAAAGGAAAAACTCGCTGGGTGTCTGCCTGACCTTGTTTAGCAAATCGAATGAGACACTTCATGGAAGGAGATTTAACGGCAATGATGAGGAGTGGTTTTCAGAGCAGAAGATAGGCTCTACATTTACGACATTCACTGGTGAAATACTGATGGCAGGAGTGTGCAGGGAGACTGTTTGGAGAAGTATTGGTCACCCCACAAAATTTGGTTGCTATACGATCATGCCTTCTGTGCAAGGTATGAACTTTATGATTGCCCCTCGTATAAGGGGCTGCTTTCGCCTGGCAGTCATTCTAGTTTCAATTTCGACTCTCGATCTTATCAGGGGACTTTTGACTGCTAACGAAACACAAAACTTTTTTAAGCCTGACAATATTTAATCATGGATTCCATAAGAGCGCATTTGCCTGAGACAGTTACAAGTGCATGTAAAAAGGCAAAAAGCAATTTGCCCATAATTTCAGGTGGATTAATGAAGTAACTCCAGCCATTGGATATTTCTGTTAATACAGGGTGCGTTCACAAAGTTTCAAGACAGATTTTTTCCTGAGTAGGGGAGGGCACACAGACCGGTTCCACCGACAGGGTGAAGCAGTGGGGGAGTGTCAGCTAACTGACAGCACCAGCGGCAGTTACGTCCGAGATGCTGGAGTGAGCAGATGGCTAGTGGCGTGAGTGCGTGTCAGTGACCTCCATCGAAAACTCTGAGAGTGCGTCAAGAATGTAGAGTTGAAAATCCTCCGGCATATGAAGCATCGAGTGCGCTGCGTCCGCCAGGAGGATTTGGGTTCTTCATACGACAATGCGCCCTCTCACATGTTGCTCACTGCCGGTGAAGTTTTGGCCAAGTTCAACGTGGCAACACTGACCCAGCCACCCTACAGACCCGACCTAGCTCCCAGCGACTTCTTTCTGTTCCCCGAATTAAGGGAAGCGAATCGACAGGATTCCAGTGGTCCAGGCAGCTTCGACGAGGTCCCTTTATAGCCTTCCGTGCGAAGAGTTCCAGGGAACATATGAACAATGGAAAAAACACTGGCAGCATTGTGTTGATGCCCAAGGGTCACATTTCGCTGTACAAAAATGTTTAATAAATATTTTGTACTGAGACCAGTCTTGAAACTTTGTGAACGCACCCTGTATGTCTTTTAAAAGCAGGTGTGCATTTGAATTGGGAACTATGGATAAATATAGGTAGGTTAAGCCCAAGGTTAAGCATTATTCCAGAATGCCTTGGGTTAGGCCTTCCTTGCGATGATTTACCTGCTGGAAATGAAAAAGAGGAAGACGTTGAAGAAAATGAACAATCGACGGTAAATTTGGAAGAAACTTTTTGAAAATCTGTTTCATTTGCATTTGGAAAATACTTCTTTTGAAGGATTTTAGTTACGGAACTTGAAATGTTGTCCCCCAGTTATTCGAATTCTAGTACAGTAAGTATATTAAAGTGTTTATTTTTTTATTTCTAGAATAAAATGGTACTTGAAACTATAAATTTGTAGCTTTTTTTTTTTTTTTTTTATAGTGGTAGATTCTTGATTCTAAGGCGCGGAGGGGGGGGGGGGGGGGGCGGCCTATCCAATGCTGCAACCAAACTAGCGCTTTTTTTTAGAAAATGATAAATTTCAGCACTGTGGTTTCTATTCATTACTTCGGCCTAATTACTGTAAAATATTGTAATTTGATTTGTACAAGTCTAATTTGTACATATTATATCCCCAAGTATCCATTTATCATAAAATTTCAAAGAAATATGATGAATATAACCATTGGTAAAACAAGTACATATAGGCCTACTACTGCTTTAAGTTTTAAGGAAGTTAGGAATAGATTTTTTTTTTTTTGATTGTTAAAAA
>JAHWFO010070582.1:547015-570679 GCA_023313115.1 Rhysida immarginata | reverse complement strand
GGGAAATAAATGAAAAAATAATGAAAAAAAAATTGAAAAAAATATCAATACTACAGGAATCGACCCGGCCCAGTAAATTCACAGAACCTGATGTTAATAACTGCTCTACCGCTGTTAAGTTGTATACCTTTTTTCTCATTTGGCTTATGTGGCATTACAATAATAAACGTAAAATATTTTATTTTCTCCGAAATGAAAGGCCATTGAGTCAAATTCTTTTTGACAGAAGGTATGCTAATGTAGATTGACCTAAAATTTCCACCAAGTCCGTTATTGCATGTCCGTGCGGTCCTCTTGTTAGTTCATCACTACACGCTGAAGCGTTTCCCCATGCTGATACCTTGATAGAGTAATTTCATTGAACGCCACTAGAGTCCACGTCAATCGCTGCTTTTGGCGAATACATGTAACTAATACATTATGCAAAAAATGTTTTGGTAACGTTTGAGTGTACACTAAGCGTTATTTAGTAAAAATGCTCATATTTCATCAAATATTTAACATTTTAATATTCTGATTGGAGTGTGTTGTCTTTGCTGTAGTTTGTTAAGTTTCCTGAAAATGCATTGCATTGGGTTGAAAACCCTGCATGTTATAAACAAAAAACTTACGACTTTAATTTTCATACATTCAAATGATTTTCACTGTTGTTATTATTATTATTATTATTATTATTATTATTATTATTATTATTATCATCTTTATTATCTTGCTGTTGATGTGTGTATTTTATATTGTTTCTGTATATTAATCTCTAAATATATGAAAGATGCCCTTAGACTGGCCTCCAGGCGTTTCGGTCACTTTTCTTTCCATAAATTATACACTCACATGCCAAAAACCATGGGATAGCACCTAATAACATTTGGGACCTCCTCTAACCCGGAGAATTGCCACAGTGCGACGTGGCAGTGATTCCACAAGTCGGTGGAAAACCTCTGAAGATATTGCCAACCATTCCGATTAGAGAGATTTCTACAGTTGCCCAATATGGAGCCACTACCGGCTTGCACAGTGCATGCTTGACCACTTGGGTCAATGGCCTTCGTGGGGCCTGCGCCACACTCGAGCCCTACTATCAACTAGTATCAGCTGAAATTGAGACTCATCGAACCAGGTCGCATGTTTCCAGTTGTCAAGTGTCCAGTCGATGTGTTCATGGGCCCAGGAGAGATGTTGCTGACAATGTCTTGTCGTTAGCAAGGGCACCATCATGGGTCTTCTGCTTCCATATCCCATGGACACCAGGTTTCATTGCACAGTTCACATTGATACAGCTCTAGTATCACCCTGGTTAACATCTGATGTCATCTGGTGTAGTGTCAGTTGCCTGTTAACGGTGACCATCCTACTCGGACGCAGTTGGTCCCCTTCATTGAGAAGCTGTGGTCAACTACTGTGTTGTCCATGGTCGGAGGTAATGCCATCAAGTGGTACTCTCAGTAGATTCTTGAAACTGAGGACCGTGGGATGTTGAATTCTTGAGCCGCCTCCGATATTGAATGACCCATACGTTGTGCTCCTCAGACCAGGCCACGTTCGAACTTGGATAGCTCTCGTTGTGTAACTATTGTCACACTGAACACGTCACCCCTTACTCATAACAGTGAAACTAAACCTACTGACACTGATTTGCATATTTTTTCTGTTTGCACATGATGCTACTTCCACTTGAAAAATAGTCCACTGCTATCCCATGACTTTTGGCATGCGAGTGTATTGTTTTATACGATTAACCTTTGAATTCATTTTATTCTAATTTGATCAATAAGTTTTCTCTACAATATTCATTTTTTTGTTTTTATATTGTTATTTATTTGTAATTTGTAAATAAATATTTAAATAAATAAATAAATAAATAAATTTACATATTCGCAAATTTACGGATTCGCAAATTCACAGATCCGCAAAAATTTCATTGGAACTGAACTCATTTGCATCCACTATTATTTCACACATTCTTCAAGTTTATTTTCATAGTAATTTATAAGTTTTCTTGCTTTTAAGCTTTACATACTTTGCTACTGTGACAAATATCCGTTAGGTGATATTGCACTCTACTTTTAACGATTGGAGGCTGCCATTGCTATGGGTACTCAGTGAGCCTCATCTGCTCACCGCCTACTGCTATGACTTCCATATTTGTTTGTGTCGAGGCCTTGTGTCTAGAAGGAGTTGAATTAACGTACATTTCAGATTAACATTCTAATTTAACATATTTAGGTCAGCTGGTGCTCCAAAACATGTGAGAACAGGACATCCCTCAACAAGCACCCGTGCAGTTGTACATGCTGTGAGGACCAGTCAAACGATTTTCTGTAACGTCATGCATGATAATGGGCAACATCCATGCCACGAACAGACATTGTGATCCAACGACTACCAACTACATGTGCACTTTTCTGACTGGTATCTTCGGAATGTTGCCGTCAATCCTGCGTTTGGTGAACTTATTTTGTTTTCTGATGAAGTACAGTTCACCAAGGATGGTCTCTTCAATTGCCACAACCACCATGTGTGCAACGGCACAAACACTTTGAACAACTGGTGTGTGTTGGTAAATAAATTTTTCTCGCAAAACTGGTATAAAGAAAAGTTGTTTGTTCCGACTATCCCTACTACCTCTCCAAGTTTGGCAGTGGAATTTTCACCCTGTATGTGCGCTAACCACTAAAGTTATTTTGCTTTCACAGTTTTTCCAGATGTGCAAAAAAACGTGGATGCAATTGAGTTCGGTTCCAATGAAATTTTTGCAGATTTGTGAAATAATGAAGCGAAGATTTCAGAGGTCTGACTGTAAAGCCAATATGGATCATTTGTTCGGATAGCCAAACACTTAACATTAGTTTTCCGTGAAACTATAAGAAAAGAGCATAGATGTATTCCAGGCCCAAAAATTTATGATCAGTGATTCATCAAGGTCATCAAATAGAAATTAATCAGAAGATAATGTGAAACTACTTCTGCTGAAAAGCAAAATAAAAGTTCCTTCATTTTTTTTTTTTTTTTTTCGATTCTGATATATGCATTATAGGAACAGTAAATACAAAAAGATAATAAATTTAGAGACGTAATTTGTGAGTATGTAATTTCATTTTATAATATACAGTGTTGAATCTAGGTGCCCTGCCCTTTCAGAGTGCACCCTGCCTTTTTTCGTTGAATTATTTAAAGTAACTATTTGTTATTTTTTCTTTATTGAACCAATATTTAATTTTATTTTTTGATAGGTTTGTATGATATAATTACAATTTTTACTGGATTTAGCTAGTCCTAAGTAAATTTTTCTTTATTTGCTCGCTTTTCTGTCTGTTCTTTAGCCATTTTTTCTTTCTTTTTTTTTTCTTTTTCCTTGTTTTATTTATTTTAAGTTTCGTTTTTTGCGTTAACATATTATTAATTGATTATTCATATTTGTGTCTCATTTAGTTCTCTAACTGGTTTAATTATGTCTTCTTTTAATTATCCTCTGTCAATAGATGAGTTGAATACCGCTATTAAGGGATTATCAACTCCGGTTGTTAATCAAAATTTATCTATATATTATGTAAACATCAGAAGCCTTAATTCTAATCTCCCTTGTGTGCTTGCTAATTTAGATACTATTGCTGTTACTCCTAAACTATTGATTTTTACAGAAACTTGGAGCCGTAGTCATAGCGAAATACCTTTACTTGATGGTTATAACGCTGTTTCTGTGAGTTGGGTTCGTAAACGCGGGGGCGGTTTATGTATTTACATTTCAGATACACTGGATTTCTTGTTTCTTGAACAATTTTCGGGTATTACAGATGATTACGAACTATTGGCGGTAACCATTAACAGGAAACATACTTTCTTAGTGATCTATCGTCCACCCACCGGTTCGCTGTCCAAGTTTTATGCCCATTTAACGGCTATATTACTTGATCTATTACCATTGAGAAATTCATTAACATTATTAGGTGATTTCAACGTAGACCTTAGCACTCCATCATCCAGTTTAAATGGATTACTTGACCCTGTTATTCGTTCAGGTCTTATGGTAACTACATTCATCATATACTCATTACTCGCTCTTTTACGGGACAAACTCTGCCATTCTTTCAAACAGTCTGACCAGGTTACAAGTTCCAATTTGACTACTTTTCTGCAATCCCTATTATCATGTAATTCTGCATTAACTGACCTTGAAAGTACGCAAAATGATATTATTTAGTCTAATATGGTTTCGAGTTTCTTTGCAGCCCCTACTACTTCTGAGGAGGAGGATAAAGTAATACTTTCTTTAAAGTCTTCATCAGTCCTTGACCCTCTTGGCCTATCTTCTGATACAATAATCTGTTTACATCGTGAATTAGCCGAACCTTTAGCTTTCTTATTTAACCACTCACTAATTACAGGTATTTTCCCAGATGTCTTAAAGATCGCACGAGTCACCCCTATATTTAAAAAAGGGGATCCTAAACGTTTCTCGAATTATCGGCCAATTTTTGCTCCTTCTACTTTTGCAAAAATATTCGAGAAACTATACTATTTTCGACTATCCCAATATGTCTTTGATAATACCCTAATCTCGCCTTTCCAGCATGGATTCGTTCCAAAAAGAAGTGTTGAAACTGCATGCCATGAGTTTTTGGAATTCACTTCGAGTGAGATGGCTACTAATAAATTTGTTGCTGCGATATATGTCGATTTTACCAAGGCTTTTGACTCCGTACTCACTAATCGGCTCCTTTTCAAATTATCTAATCTCTATGGCATCCGAGGGCTTCCTTTGCAGAGGCTTACGAGTTTTCTCACCAACAGGATTTATTTTCTACTTCAATCTGATATCTCTTCGCATCGAATTACCAGAAACCTGGGAGTCCCGCAGGGCTCTATGCTTTCTCCCTTGTTGTTTTGTCTATATATAAATGATTTGCCATCAGCCATCTCTCTCTCTCTATACCATTTCAGATAATTTTATATGCTGACCATGTCACGACATTGCGTTGTCGTCATAGTTGAATGATGCGCTTTCTAAGCTGAAAACATGGTCCAGTACGAATTTTTTGTATGTTAATACGGAAAAAACCAAATCTATGCTTTTTTATCAAAGGAATAAGCGCAACGTACCTGAGGTTTTTTCCTTACTCTATGCTGACTGTCCTTTAGTAACAGTGACATCCTTTAGGTACCTAGGGTTGGTTATTACGCATGATCTTACATGGGACCTTCATATCGATTCACTACTAACTAACTTAAATCATAAGCAGGGAATTATATCCAGATTACGTTTTTTATCTACTAGAATTCTTTTACTATTATATAATGCTTGGATACATTCTGCTCTTTGCTACAGCATTATTTTCTGGGGATCCTCCACGTCATCGAACCTTGCACGTATTTTCAAACTACAGAAGTGAAGTGGTTCCTCCGATCACTTTTTGGATTTCCGAAACGCACTTCAGTTTCCCATCTTTTTAAAGAACTTCAAATTGCTACTGTTTATCAATTATATTTTATTAGAGTATGTATATTTGTATTTAAAGTCACGAAATCGTTCCTGTTAGTTTCTACTCCTATTAATCTTAATCTCAATGCCGATAATCATAGTTATCCGACACGCACAGCTTTTGACCTGAAACTCCCTTTAGTTAAATTAAATTATCGGCGTCGCTGTTTGACATATGCTGGCGCTAGATGTTGGGCTTTTCTTCCGGTGGAAATACGCGCCGAGGAGGCCTTTTCTTTATTCTGCAAACATCTTAAGACCTTTGTTCTGGATTTCCACTACGATATTCAGACCTGGCTCACTGAGTGCTAGCTAAGTCTGTCATTAAAGTTTTGATAAGCTTATCAAAGAGGTTTAACATCCCTCTTTGTTCTGCTTACCCATATATTACTTAAGTCTATGTCTGGTTTCTTGTTTAATATGTTTATATTTATTATATTTTTGAAGTAATGGTTAGTCTTAAGTTTCATACTCTAGAATCCTGATCTGTCATCATTTCTTAAACTCTAATCTTCTGGTCGGTAAATTCCGTCATAGTAATCTGGATTTTTACTATGTCCTTAGCTTCTATCTTGCTATGTGTCTTTACAGTAATTTGTTATATATTTATAATTTATTAGGTTCTAAGTGCTTTGATGATTATTGTAGGCTTTCGACTCTTCTGACCCGAACCAATTTTTAAAAACTAAATAATTGTATTAATTTGGTTTTTTATTAATCTTATATTTTCTTTTAGCTGTTACTTGTCTGTTGATGTTATTATTTTTTTATATTGTTATTTTTCTAATTTTTGTTTTTTATTTTATAATGTTCATCATTGTTTTCATATTTATGCTAAATTTTTTGTTGCAAATTCATGATTATAGTATTATTATTTTTAGCGACCCTTGGGACCCAACAAGTCGGTCTATTGACCCGGTCCCAGGTGGTCGCAGCTGTATACTGTTATTAACAAATAAATAAATAACAAATATTATAATGTGCACCCTTTCAACAGTTATATCTCTGACCTGCCCTATTTACTGATCAAATATGCCCTAATTATTGTTCAGTTCCCTGCCCTGCTATTTTGCTAGATGCAATCCTGATGTAGTAGGGTGAGTAAAATCTTGTGCTTTTTACGGATCTGGATAATTGATCTTTGAATAATCGACATTCCACTGTATTTTGAAATTTAGATGATATTAATACATGTATTATTTCATTGCAACTGAAAATGAAGTTTGATATCAGCCTTTTGCTCATATGGATATTAATGAATGCTTTTTAATCTTTGTGTATTGCGTATACGCAAAAGAAATTATCATGGCTTTTCTTATATAAGAATAAAAATAAAGTACTATCATGTATTTCTTTTCAGGTGAACACATCAAAAACTGGCGACCACGATATTTCTTACTTTTAGATAATGGTTCCTTAATAGGATTTAAAAGTAAACCCGATCATGATCTTCGAGACCCACTTAATAATTTCACCGTTAAAGGTAAATTCACCATGTATTTTTTATTTAAGTTCTTTTGAGGAAGCAGGCCAAATAATTAAGTGGATATGTGAACTTTCAGATCATTAATTAAAAGTTATTAGTAGGATTTTAAGAGCATCATTTAAACTTTTAACATAGCAGTTTGCTGAATGTGAATTACCTATTATGACATTCTTATTTATAGTACATAGCTAGAAAATTAATTAGTATTAATTTGAAGTGTAATCATTAGCATTAAAGAAGGCATTTGGATGTGGTTTTCCATATACTGAATTAGCTTTACATTAGAAGCAGATGTTAGGCCAGTGTTTCTCAAACGTTTTTATTTCACAGGACACGAAAAATTTTTAAAAATTTTCGGCACACTGGAAATAATAATAAATTTTTAGTAATTTTATTTTATTAGTTTAGGATGGAAATTTAATATTTTTAAATTTATTGAAGCAATTTTTAATTTTTTTCGAAAAATCCCGCGGCACACTAGAAATTTTCTCGCGGCACATAGTTTGGGAAACACTGTGTTAGGCATACAATTAATCTGCATACATTTTACATGGTATCTATAAATGTATAATTGTATTTTGCTCATTTGCATTGACATATTGTCAGCATCCTTACTTTTCTTAAATTCAACATATGCACCATTGTGCACAACACAAAGTTCATATGTATTTTAGATGTATTTTAGCATTCCCAGATGTATTTTAGCATTCCCAATGTGCTAAGAAACATCTTTAGCAGTTAGGAATTTTAAACTTTATGGTGTTCATTTTTTTGAGCGTCCATCGCTTCACTCGATTTATCTGCTACACATTCAATTAATGATCACTTAACCATGCGACTGCATGCGATTTCAACACAAGCGATATAGCATTGCTATGCGAACAACCGTCACCATTATTGGACAAAACTATATAGGCATAGGGTGGGTTGGCTCACTCACCCTACTAAAATGAGTGGCCAAAAGTCACAGGAAGGGTTGTCCCATTTGAAAATGTGCCATGCATGACTCTTGAATGTTACAGCCAGATGCGGCGTATGGCGCTAGTGTAGACGATATTGAGCTAGTGAACATGGCAGCATGTCGCCAGTTAACCGACTTTGAACATGGGATGTTAATCAGTACAAGTCGCATGGGTCATTGCATTTTGGAGATTTACACAAGAATTTGGGTGTCTAGGGTGTATCTTCAATGTCACAGAGACTGTGTGTCCACATGCGTAAAGTGCCGCACAGGATAATCACAAGTGTTTCACGAACGAACGTCATGTCATTTCAGCAGAGCCATATGGGGTGATTGATTTGCTACTGTGAGTCAGATCACCGCCAATTTGAAAGTGATATGTCAGGAAACCATTTCCACCAGGACTGTACAAATGCACTGCATAGCCTTCAGTAGCTGACGACCGACTTGTGTTCCTTTGCTGACACCTCTACACAGAGCTCAATGACTGGCATGGGCCTATGAACATCATCACTGGACATGGAACAGTGGAAAATTGTAGCATGGTCAGATGAATCCCGATTTCAGTTGTATCGAGCTGATGGACGTGTGAGTGTGTGGCGTATGTTCCATGAAGCTATGGATCTTGCATGTCAACAAGATTGTGTTAGGCAAGAATTTGGCTCAGTTAAGTGTTCAGTTATGCGTGGGTCAATATCTCCCCAGAATGATTCCAACACCTCATAGAGTTCATGCTTCGACATGTTACTGCAAATTTGAGGCCTCGTGTAGGAGCGACTCGTATTAACATCACATTCCATGCCTTCCCATGACTTTCAGCCAGTTTATAATAAAAAAATTTAATTCAGGATGTGTTTGAATACCGAATTGTTAGTTATGAAATTTCTCTTGTTAACGTAATTGTACATATTATAGTGGAATAATTTTTTTAAATTAAAAAAAATATCCACTCCATCAATGGAATGATTGCACCATTTTTTGCCTTCATGGAGGCTGCCATGTTACACAGAAAGCTGCCACATTGCCTCGGGGAGGTTTACAGATTCTGAGTTGCTGAGCTCAGATCTGCTCAGATTTCTGAATTGCCAAACATTCCTAAATTACTATTTAATATTAATCCCACACATACTCCTGATAAAGAACATCGATAATGATATTAAAGCTTCATTAAAGGCTGATTAAAGGCTTCAAATACCAATTCTAGTGTAGAAATTAAGAACTTTCAAGAACCTTTTATTTTTCATTGTTTTTGGACCTTTGATTTACAGTAGTTTAGTTTAATAAGAAATTTCCGAACATCTTTACATTTGAAATTGTCTTTTCCTTTAACTCTTGATTTATTTTGAAAATGTTTTCAAGTTAATCAGTCTTTCAATATAATTTTTCTTCTTATAATTAACAGTATAATTGTTTTTGTATTTTTTTGAAAGCAATTTTGATGTTGTTCTTCGTTTTATTTTTAGGCTGTCAGCTTATGAAGACAGATAAACCAAAACCATTTACCTTTTTAATTAGGGGTTTACAATGGACAACTGTTATAGAAAGGACATTCCATGTTGAATCAGAACAAGAAAGGTTCGTACTTATTTCTAACTGTATCTAGAAAGTTTATTTCAAGAATCCATAAGGAACCAGAATAGAAATAATTATTGCTACAGAATTCAGAATTAAATTTATGAATTCAGTTATGTAGTTTGGAAAAAAGAATTACACATCCTATATTAACAATTTCAAGTTAATATAAGGCCTTTAAATCCATATACGAGGCTGAGTTAAATGAAAAACGGAAAATCGCTGTAGAAAATTGAAAACCGCTCTCATTGCGATCAGACCTGGTACGCATGCGCATGGACTCTCCCGCCATCAATTGGCATTGGTCCCATGTCCCCACGTGACCCAGCGACACCATACGGGCGTTACAAAAATGGCGGCCCCTCTGTTGGAATGCACCAAAGAAGAGCAGCATGGAGTGATCCATTTCCTACACAGCGAAGGCACGAAACCAATAGAAATCCATCGACACATGTTTGCACAGTATGATGCTTCATATATGTCACAGACTCAGGTGTATGAATGGTGTAAGAAATTTAGCAGCGGCACAACAAGTATGGTGGGCATCCGAGGACAGGCCAGGCACATTGTCTTGTGACAGCCGAGGCGATTGCAACGACGGAGGAGATGATTCTGCAGGATAGACAGGTCACCATCGATGGCATTGCAACGGCATTATAGGCGAGTCATGGCTCTGCTCAGCATATTGTTCATGATGAGCTGAAATGCCAGAAAGTGGCCGCAAGATGGGTCCTTCGTTGGCTGACGCCCGAAATGAAGGAGAGGCGAGTCGATGCCTGCCAGGAGCTGCTGTGCCGCTATGAACCTTTTTGGAGCGGATTGTGAGTGGAGATGAGTCCTGGGTCCATCACTACCAACCACAAACCAAGCGCTGCGTGAGGAATGGCGGCACTCGACATCATCAAAGCCGAAAAAGTTCCGCAGCCAAACATCCCGCAGGAAAGGTGATGCTGACCTTGTTTTGGGACCAAAAGGATCCCATAGTGGAACATTACATGGATAAGGGCAAGGTTTGGGTCCACAAGGGTCTCTAAACTAACGTAACCAGTGCGACCTATAGTGAATTGGTGCATGACATTCTGAAACCTGCTATACACACCAAACGCTGCGGACTCCTCTCAACAGGCATTCTCATACGGCTTGTGCGACCATGGCAAGTATCCAGGACTTGCGTCTGGAGTGCCTCCCCCATCATCCTTACTCTCCTGACCTCGTGCCGTCCGACTTCCACATCTTTGGCTCACTAAAGGACTCCTTAGGTGGCCACAAGTCCACGACCTACGCGAAAGTGAAACAGGCGGTGCATGAGTGGCTGCATGCACAGCCAAAAGATTTTTTTTCCCGAGGTATCTGTGCCCTTCTGACTCGGTGAAGGAAATGCATCGAAAAGCAGGGGGACTACATTGAAAAATAGTGTGCTTTTAATAAAGGAGCTGTAAAAAAATATTTTTGGTTTTCATTTGACTGACCCTCGTATTTGAGTATTTGGTTTTCATTTTGAGTATTTGACACTTTAAGGAAATCAATGATCACATGGTTAAATTGATATCTTCCCTGATTTTTTGAGTGAATTAATGGCAGAAAATCAAGATGAGGAAGAGGTTACCGCTCTGGGCTGAGGAAGAGGTTACCGCCTTCTTTGGTAGAGCTAATTGGCTCACCCATCTTGATATCTACCAATGACATTGGCAGTAGACTAGCTTCCACAGATGGCAACCTGCGTCTCGAAAACAAACTTATTTGATTTTGAAAAGAAAACCAACCCAATTAATTAATGAAAAAATCCGGTAGCATGAAGCAAAATTTGGTAATCATAACACGAAACAAAATAATAAAAGATTGAAACTTTAAAGACATCGTTCTTAGAAGATATTGGAATCCCACTGTCTTCATGTCTATTCCAAATGAGCTATGCTGCGTTTTCTCTCCTTATTGAATTTTGAATGAAAATAATAAAATTAGGTTACCAACGCTAAACTCTTTGAGCACATCATGCGCTCATCTTCAGGCGTGGTTGACGAAGAAATTGTTTTAATCGTCAACCAAAATCCACAATCTTCTTATGGTTTATAGTGATTTCATTCTTCCCGTATTGAATAAGATTATATCCTATGAATATCCAAGTTTTGAAGCAGTTCAGATTTTGAAAAAAAAAGTACTCTACAACTTTCAGCAGCTGTTAGTAAACCAGAATTTTTCTCTAAGTATAATTTCTTCAGATCCTTTAAAGGAATCCCTCTTAAGTTGATACACCAATTCCAGCGAGATTTCAACCTTTAGAAGCCTTTGGGAGCTCTTTTTTATGAATGTGTTCATGACATCTGTTGTTACCTCTTGGATCTCCTCTGCTATGCCAAACCGTTGTCTCTTGAATCACATTTTCACTTTAGGAAGAAAAACCCCCCCAAAAAAACGCATATTGTGCTAAATCAAGTCAGTACGAGGATGGTGAATTGCAGTAAAGTGTGTAGAGGCTAAAAGCTACAAGTTTGTGTTGAGTACAGTCACAAATGTGTGAGCTGGTGCATTTTTGTGTTGCAAGACAAATGGCTTGTCAACCCACATCTAAAAATGTGTTCGGCAAATTTATTACTTGCACAGCAGTAATAAAATCTGTTTATTGCAATTAATTTTAAAGTAAAAGACTATTACATATCTCCACAAATAATTATCATGCCGTATTTAGTAAAGTATACGAGGTGATACTTTAAAATAGTCCCCTTGCGAAGCCGAGTTCAGCATTCTTGCCACTTCAGGAATGTGTCCTGGAAATCTTTTTGTTGAAATGAGTCAAGCACCTTCTGCGATTCGCACTGCATCTGATCAATCATATCAAAATGGCAACTTTTGGATCTTCATTTTCGGAAAGAAGGCAAAGTCTGCAGGAGCCAAATCATGTTGTGGTGTCATGGTGTCATAGCGAAATCATGTTGTTTTTTGCAAGAAACTCACGTGTAAGGAGAACTTGGTGAGAGGGTGCATTGTTGTGGTGGAGCATCCAGTTTTTTTCATGCCAGAGATCTGGTTGCTTTTGCCGAATGTCCTCCTTCAGATTGCTCGTTGCTCGAATTTGCTCATTCTCATGATAAAATCGGAGACGACCTTACACGTGGTCACAATAGCAGTATTTTCTCAGTTCCCAATGCCCATGAAACAAAATTCTTTGAAAAGCTTATTATGAATGTTAGGGCTATAATTTACTATATTTAAGGACTTGTACTGCCAGTTGTTGATGAGATGCGCAACCAGTCCTGGAAATTTTGATCGCACCTTGCATAATGAATACAAATGTGTAATTCAATTTATGCTCATAACTGAACCTGAGAAAAAGAAAAATGGGAAATTATATAGATTAGTGTATCTTTTAAAATAATAGAGATATTAAAAACGAATATTGTTTTGTTATGTAAAATTTCTGATGGCGATTTCTTCTTTAATAATGACTTTTAGAGAGGAATGGATGCAAGCTATTCAGTATATAGCGAGCAAGTTAACTGACGATCAAGATGTTGAAATGAAATCGGAAAAGGAAAAAGATGAACTTGGCCATCGTTTTAGTGTCACGTCATCGACCAATTCATCAACTCAGAAGAAAAGAGTAGTAGGAAGCATAAATCTTTACAATGATGATACTTAAATGTATTATTGTTTATGCATTTTATTGGTGTCAGTTTGAATAATCGTTATATTCTTTTCCCTCCCTTTTTTCCCTATTTAGACTTTAGATAATTTTGAATTTTTGAAAGTGCTAGGTAAAGGTACGTTTGGAAAAGTTATCCTTTGCCGAGAAAAATCTACTAATCAGTTGTACGCTATAAAGATTTTGAAGAAAGAAGTCATCATTGCTAAGGTTTTGTATGATTTCATTTAATTATCGGTCATTTTGCAACATTTTAATCTGGTATGTTTTATTGTTTGCGTCATTGTTGCTTTGATTATATTGTAGGATGAAGTAGCTCACACATTAACAGAAAACAGGGTCTTACAAATAACAAATCATCCATTTTTAACGGTAGGCTTTTTAAAGTGAATTTGTTCCAAGTGAAGTTTTGAAACTTTATGTTGATTATTTTCCAGTATAAACAATTTTGAAATTGCGTTGTAAATTAGCACAGTTTACATTAAAAACTTTCACTTAATTAGCATTAAATAATTTAGTTTTTGATCTGAAGATTGGTATTTTAAGTAGACAAAGGCTTTTACTGGAGTGTTGGGGTATTTTTACAGTGAGTTTTCTACTTTTTTTTTTTAATCCTTCTCGTGCTATAACTAAATTAGCTAATTTGCTAATTGTCTTAGATTAAAATTGGGCAAACACAATTTCCTTGCTTGCAACAGATTTTCAATCCACATGCTTGGTAATTTTGATCTCTTGCAATTTCAGTCAAAAGTAATATCATGAAGGCAAGCAAGTTCAAGGTATGTACAAAAAGTATCGGACCTTTATTTTTCCTGCCTAAACGAATGAACTGCGGGTTTTCTCCTCTCTGGCGACGAGGTGTAGGTGATCTTCATCCACTTGCAGTTGGTCACGTACACAGAGCTCATGAGTTGCTGTCTGGCATTGTGAGAGTGAGTGAGTAGCAACACCTGTCGGTTTTTCGATTTTCTCGAAACTCACTCCTTTGGTCCGTCAGTCTCTTTACTCCCCTGACATGGCCCCATGCGACTTTTGGCTGTTTCCCAAGCTCAAATCCGCTGAAAGGAACTCGATTTCAGTCATGAGAACAAATTTTGCAGAAAATGATGGTGGAGCTGTTCACCATTCCCAAACAGGCCTTCCAAAGATGCTTACCACAATAGCGGGAGCAGTGGGTGAAGTGGTGAAATATGATCAATGCCAAGGAGAGTATTTTGAAGGGGATTAATGTTTAAATCCTACAGGTGAATAACTTTAGTTTTCCCGGCCAAAGGTTCGATATTTTTTTGAATACATTTTGTATATTATGAGTGAGAAGAAGGAAATCTGTTAAAAAGAAAAGAGGAAACAACATTGATTATATAGTCCCTGGCATGAAAAGAATAAGAAGGAAACTGGTGCACACATAATGCAGGCTGAACATAAAGTCCTTACCTGATAAAGAAAATGAATAAAAAAAAAAAAAAAAGAAAAACTGCTGTTTTTTTGTAATATGATCTTCATCTCAAAAAGTTTTTCATCACATTGTTAGTACACTTCAATATGTTCATCTTTCGTAGCTCTCAGAAAATCTAGACAATCTTCAATTTCTCGCCGCGTATTCGCCAGCATGTCTTCTGATACCGTCAATACCACATCCGTTACGAGGGGCAATCATAAAGTCATTACAATCACCATGAAAGAATGATCACTTTTGAAAATGTGTGGTGCCACTGGGAAGTGACATCCCTTGAGTGCGGGAGGATACAAAGCAGAGTTGGGTGCAATACCGTCGGAAAATTGGAGTTGCAAGCCGTGATAAGGTTCCTGCATTTGAAGGGGAACAATGCCAAACAAATCCATGAGGAGTTAGTGGTCGTTTATGGTGATAATGCCCTATAAAAAAATATGTAAATTGAATGAATTTTTGTGGTTATGATGGAAGGGAAGTCAACTGACGGACGAAAAGTCGTGATACTACGCATTTGTAGTGCATGCATGTTTATTAAAATTTCCGAATGCCCTTCATTGGTACCAGACAGTCACCATGTGCTGTCGACGTTTCTAGTGCAGCCAGATAAGTGTGGAAAACGAACCTCGGAGCGGACGCCCCTCCATCTGTGACAAGCCACAAATTGTGAAGCAAGTGGAGACGATAGTCCTCGCAGACTGACGGGACCAGTGCAAAAACTGTCTGCCTAATTTTTTTGTTTTTTTTTGATTTTCTGGATCCACTTTTCCGGTATTTTCTGGATTTTTATCGGATTTTTTTTTTGGTTTTCATAAATAAAAGGCGCATTCGCCATCGCGCACGATCTGCACGATATGCACGCTGTGGGCACAATGGCTGTTCCGCATCGCTTTGTGCGTTTCGTGCACGCTGTTCTTCATTGGCTAGTGCGTTTAGTTATCGTGCGCGCACGAAACCCACTAGCCACAGGCCAGGGTTGCTCAGTGTATTGAAGATGGCGGATGAGCAATGAGAAACCGAAACACAACTATCAAAATTGAAACAGTGAATGTAGACGGAGAAACTGCAGAGAAGCTTAATTCGGGTTATTCGATTTCCTTCATAACACTTTACGTTAGCGAGCTCAAATTACAATTTGACATAAATTCAAATGAAAATTCATAGAAAAATAACTTACAAACGTACTTTAAAAATTTCTTGTCCCTTCTATCATGAATAAAACCACCTAAGATGTGACTATTTTCATTTTTTGTGAACTTTCATGTATAAATTCTGAAAAAATTTTGAATCTGCGTATTTCTATTCTGTGACATTATTTAACGATTTCTATTATTTTTTCAAAAAAAGTGAAATAAAGTATGTGAAAATGAAATACATGCTATAAACCAACAAACATCTCCGATTTATTACAAAAATTTTTGGTCCAAAAAGATCATTTATTACTTTACAAAAAAAAGTTTCCCGAGTTATCACAGAAATCACTTTTTCATTCAAAAAATGGCGTGGCGTAAGACGGTTAAGCATTGACATAGTCCGAAACTTTTCTATTTCGGTTCGCCATTTGCAAAAATCGCGGGTTTATCATTAACGTTCTGTTCTTCTTGGGGCTGCCTAAACTCCATGAATTGCACTGCACGATTCGCACTGATCACGTGACTCAGTCTCACGATTGTGCGTTTCGTGCGCGATGGAGAATGCACCTAAAAACTTGCATGTCGCATCCAAGAAAACTGTCATAGATACGATTTCGTAAAAAAAGATGATTCAGAACTTCATTTTATATAAAACTTTTATGATGAAATTTTGCAGATATTGTAAAATTTCATCAAAAAGAGCCCGAGCAATGCTGGGTATATCAGCTAGTTTATTTATAATTCTTTTAAGTTCCTGTGCACTTGGATAAGCAACAAGAAAAAAATATATTTTTTATTGGAGTGGCTTTTTATAACATTCCCAAAAACCACTCGTTGGAAAAGAATCAAAGAATGTTATGATTGCAAGTGTGGTAAAGAACATATTTCGAGTAATCCCTTCTCCACCACGTAGTCCTAAGATTTCCTATAGCAATTTGTATTTAAATTATTATATTCTAAATATATCTTTGTTTTCTGCAAAAATATTGTATAAAGCTTTCTTGTAATTGTTGTCTGCGGCTGCACATCTTTGTTTAGCATGCTGGCCACATGCTTTGCTTTGGTTTTTCGTGGTGGAATGATTTTGACTAGAGCTTCCTGACTTCCCTTCACCAGCTGATTTCATTAGCAGCAAATCATCTCCTGCTCCATCCCAGCCATGGAACTTCTGACGTAAGGCCACATTTCTGGATTTCTGCGTGTAACTTAGCCTTCTTTCATCTCATTTTTCCTTCATGTCCTCTGGTTATGGATGGACTGTTTCTTTTTTCCAAGTCTATATTGATGGAAGTTGAAGATACTAATGTCAACTTTTTTTTTTTTTTTTTAAAAATGTATATTTATTTTGAGGACAGTTTATTTTAATTTTTATCAAATACCAGGGTTCGCGCTTACTCGCAATACGCGTCAAATGGGCATTTTTGCTAAACATTAATTTTTTGATCAGCGAGTCAAAATTGACTTGTTAAATTTGAATATCATCGGCCCATTTCTTTCTCATCACATTTTAACCTCACTTTATTTTGTCAGATGTGGTCTTGATTACATTTCTAATTAAATATGGCAGCAACTATAGAGATTGTGGATGCATGTAAAATTATGGAAGTTAGAAAGAATCTAAATTTTGACTCACATCTTCTGAAATTTGACTCACAGTTTTCAAGATTGGGAGTCAAATTGACTCTTAGATATTTTGTCCTAGCACGAACCCTGAATACTATTTTATGTGAAAATTGTTCCCTTAAAAAAAAAAACAAAACCCATTATTTCTTTATGTGCTGAGCTTCTTTATTAATTTTGTCGGCTGGGAAGTCATTTCTCTTTTATATTTTTTAAAGAATAAATCATTAGATGGTCAGTGAAGGTTTTAATTGTACGCCAGCCTCAGCTGTTCAAATTAATGATGAAAAATGGAAAGAAAATTCCGCAGCCTGGATTCGAACCAGGAACCTTTGACTTTCAGATAAAGAGCCCTCCGCTTATGAGAGCTTTTATCAACTCTGACTCGTGCATAAGCTGAATGTTGTTTTTAGTGGTCATTTTTCGGAGAACAAATCTCAGCTTATAGATGAGTATATACGATATAATTGTCAGAATAAAATAGTTTGAGTATGAAATGTACAGTATGTATTTTTATAGATGCTTTAATTATTATATTGCTAAGTTAAAAATATACAGATTTTCTGAACAAACATTCACTTTTCTGTTTATTTGGTTTGTGTGTGAAAATATTAGAGTCAACTGTGTAACGTTGAGATATTTCCCAAAATTTCTCGAAATGTACCTCTATAAAATACGGAGTATTCTTTTAATTTCTACCATCCCCTTCAAAGTAGTCTTCTTGGGCATCTATACATTGCTGCCAGCGATGTTCCCATTTCTGGAAGCACTCCTGGGAGTTTCCAGGTTGGAGCATATTTAACACCTGCTTCGATTCTGCTTGGATCACTTCTGTGGAGTCTAATCGCTGCCCTTTAACCGCAATTTCAATTTTCAGAAGCAGTAGAAATCGCAGGGTGCCAGGGAACAGCGGTCATGCTGTTTTTGTTGAGGAGTCCCTCACAGCAAGCAATGTGTGTGCTGGAGCATTGTCGTTTATGGATCAGCCAATCTTTCTTCTTCCACATCTCTGGCCTTTTGCGCCTCACATTTTTCCTCAGTTGCCTCAAAACATCCCATATGACAGTCTAAGGTGATCACAAACATCGTGGATGGTCTGCCTTCGGTCCTCTTGGATCACATCCTGTACTTTCATGATCATTTCTGGAGTTGTGCTTGTTGACAGTCGACCAGAATGCTTGTCGTCTTCCACAGATTCCCGACCATCTTTGAAACGCTGAAAGCACTCAAATGTTTGGGTTTGGCCTAAAGCTTGTTCACCAAAAGCCTCCTTCAACGGTCTGTGGGTTTCAGGCACAGTTTTCTTTAGCTTTAATATCAAGACTCGCAACACGACCAGCACAAAGAGTGACAAAAACAGCTCAAACTCAAAATCACGTGGACATAAAATGATGCCGCTTGGCACAATTATAGCTGATATGTACCCCTAACACCATCTATAGGCAAAAAAACTTTGTACCTCTTACGGTTTGGTCAGAATAAAACAATTTCGGGAAACTTTGGATAATACCTCGTATCTTTAACTTTTGTATACAAGTTGCATTTCTGTTAGTTGTTGTTTATACATTTCTTTATTGTGTAACTATTCTTATTGGTAAATTTATTTTTTCATTTAAAAAGTATGGCTAATATATGATAAATACTTAAAAAATGAAAGTGTAACTAATTTAAAAATTCTATGTTTTTCTTTATTTTTTTTTTGCAGTCACTAAAATACTCCTTTCAGACAGCTGACAGGTTGTGTTTTGTTATGGAATATGTGAATGGAGGGGAATTATTTTTTCATTTATCTCGTGAAAGAATTTTCAGTGAAGATAGGACAAGATTTTATGGTGCTGAAATCCTCTCTGCTCTTGGGTATTTACACGAACAAGGAATTATTTACCGAGATTTAAAAGTGAGTCTATACAGTTTAACATTATTTGAATATAATAAACAAATTTAAAATTTAAAAAGTGTGTGATTTAATTTTTTTATAAATAATATGAAATGAAATCCTCTTTTTGTTTTTTGATTCATTGGATATAAAATGAGTGCGACCACAATTATTTTGTAATAATTGATGATTGGGGAGAAAAGTGATTAAAAAAAAAAAAAAAAAAAACAGCTCTGAGAAAAAAAAATAGCTGCCATGCTTCATGCCTCAGTCCTTGTATTTTACAAAACAGCCCAATAAAATGTCAGATATTTGTTTTGAAGAATGAGAATGACATACTATTGGTATTTTGTAACTATCTTACTTGTTGATTAGTTTTCTCTTCTCATGCATACCTTCTTTTACTATGTAATACACTTAGTGTATGCAACACTGTCACAAAATTTAGCATTTATTTTGAGTTAATTTATTTAATCTAAAGAAAGATACAAGTCGTCCACCCAGGGCCAGTATGGCAGGCGCCAACGAGGTAGGTCCCTGGGTGGGGAGCAAAGAAACAATATTTGATGATTAAAAGTTAAATTTTAAGGAGAGAAGGGTGAGGAAAGGAGGGGAAAGTTAAAAAATATTTCTTTACACGGTATTTGAAAGTGGCAGTGTTTGGTGATGAACGGAGAGCTAGGGTAATGTGGATCAGAGTCTATTCCCGGTGATGGATACACTTGAGTTGGAAGTTTCGTCTTATGTGAGGGATTGGCAGGGAATCAGAGTATCGGGTGTTATAAGGGGAGAATAACTGTTGTTATAAGGGAATCAGATTAGTGGTAAATAACTGTTGGGGGAGAATAGTAACTATGGAGTTATTGAGGGCTTTGTATATATAAGTTGCTAGGTTAATATTACAGCTTCACCACATGATTTCTGTCTGCTTTCTAACATGATTAATTGTTATCATGGAGAAGGCCATGGAGTCAACCATTTATTACTTGAGTTGGCATCGTCAAAATCCTCCCAATTCTAAATCTTATTACCACTAATCTTAGATATATTTTTAATGTAACCTTTCTATAAATTTTTTTCGGAATATATATTTCAGTAATAATAGTTCTTTGTTAAATATTTTTGAAAAGCATTCCCCTTCTTAATTTACTTTTTTTATATTTTTTAAGCTTAAGATCATACTGTGATTTTGAAAAAGTAAAACACAAGTACAAGCGTAGTTCAAGGTTGACCCAGACTTCTGTGCATATAAATCGAGGAATAACTCTAGCACATTACTCTTTTCAGGGAGCGTTACGTATCCTTTGTGAGTATCCTGCATTCAGCATAGCTTATTTGATGCATGCGCAGCACTTGGCAGCAACCAATGTTTCTGTAGCTGTGGAACAGCATTGTACGAGGGTTGGTCGAAAAGTAATGCCTCCATGGCTGTAACTTTCTTATTTTTTTTTTTAACAGATTTTCAAAATTTTTTTTGTATCTGATACTTACATTTGTCCTTTATGTAATGCACTATTCACTTTCGACGTAGTCCCCATCCCTTTCCATGCATTGCGCCAACATTTGTCTAATCGGGTGAACCCATCAGAGAGGAATTCCGGGGTTGTTGTCAACACGAGGATAGGATGCCATCTTTCACCTCATCGTCAGAACGCAACTCATGTTCCTTAAGGTGCTCTTTCTTCTTTGGAAGGGGGGGGGGGGGGGGCAGAAGTTCAAGAAGGATGAAACGCTGCAGAAAGCCATCCTGCATTGGCTATGGCAGCAGCCCAATTCTTTCTATGCTAAAGGTATCAAGCAGTTGCCACAACAATGGATGGCAACAGTGCCTAGATGCACATCGGGAATACTTTGAAAAAATTTGGTGTTTGTTGGACATCATGCTTTCTCTGTAAAAATGAAAGTTTAGGTCAACCTTGACGACCCTTGTATTTGATTGTTTACATTTAAAAAATTAATTTATGTTTGTAGTCATATAATAGTTTTTCTTTTCTTTCAGCTTGAAAACCTGCTTCTAGATAAAGATGGACACATAAAAATAGCTGATTTTGGTTTATGTAAAGAAGATATAGCTTATGGTTCCACAACAAAAACCTTTTGTGGGACTCCAGAATATTTAGCTCCAGAGGTGAAGTTCTGTAATTTTTTGTTAAATTTTTTTATCTTACATGAACAAGATGCTTTATTTTTTTACATGCCAGAGCCACTTCCCCATTGTTGGTTGTATACAGTGGACTGATTTGTGTGTGTTTGTTTAATGTGATGAAAGCGGCGAGTGAGACTAGCTGTAATTCCTGTATCATGAAAGTAATTCCTGTATCACGATACCGTGAAAGCATGAAAATGACGAAAAACGAATGGATTCGTCAGGCAGACTATTTTAAAACATTGCGGTCATCAGTAAAATTCTCGATGCTCACAATGACATTTAAGCTGATATCATAATTTTAGTTTACCGTATTCCAATATAATTTATCGAATTTACAGCAACCGTTGATATGATTGATATATTTTCAATTCATCTGCTAACCTTTCTTGATATTTGTTGGTTTACAGTGAATGCTAATCCTGCCCAAAGTGACGAAAATATTAGTTCATCCGTTTTATCAAGCAATGAAGTATCCCGCTTAACTTTAGCAAAGTTGCGTGAACTTCATTGTTTTTGTTGCATTAAACAAACACACCCTTACAGATTACAGAGAAGCAACTGATCTGCCTGTCCTATCCATCAGAACCATAAATAGCATTCAGGTGCTCCCGATCCACATGAGGTGCTCCTTACACACAGTCTTCTAGCTGTTCAGGAGTTTCCTCCAAAAACAACCGATATGTTATCTTGCCTAGGCAATCACATACATATGGCCCAATCACAACCATCGACAGCGCTTTCATATTTGTTTCACTAAAGCGCTGTCGGAACGCATGGATAAATGAACATTGTGGATTAGCAGTGTGAATCGTGAAAGTTAAACATAGCTCCATAAGTGAAAGAGGCCTCATTGTTGAACACAACAATTGAAGGGAAATCAGGCTGCTCAAACCACTTGGCAAATTTAACACAATAACGGCAATGTTCAGTGCCTAGACTTGCTGACACTGGAAAGGTGGATGCCATGCAAGATGTTCAGACAAGGCTATGGTGCATTCCAATTGTGGAGGCAATAATGAATGTTCTTGTTGCTATTTTTTTTTTTTTTTTTTTGAATTCGTAGCAGAATGTCTTCTTCAGCTTCAGGTGTTTGTCTGGTTCGACATTGGCGTGCATCATGCATCTACCTTTGAAAGAACTGCTGTTTCTAGGAAATGATGTAAGCCTGCAGACAAGGTGTAACAAAATTGTACGGCCAAACTTTTTAGGAAACATTTTTCACCTGTAGAGGAAGAAAATATGTTGTCCAGAAACGCTTTATTTCCATGTTAGAACTCATTTTATACAATTATAATGATTACATTACTCATAGGAAACACACAGGAACGGAACATACCTCAAAACACATGCGTCTCTGTTTGGCCTTTTTTTTCGAAGGTCATTCCACAACCAGATCAGCGTAACACAGTACACACAGTGCAGTGATGGACAGAAAACTCTTGCCTTCATGCTGGTAAAGTTCCAAATGGTCCAACTCGGGAGCATTCGTTGGCCCTTCTGCTGATCACTCCACATTTTCTGTACGCATCGACCAGACACTTTCCGATAGCCCAAGCACTTATGCACAATGTCGTAAACAGTCCTGCAAGAAATTCCTATTATTTCCGCTAACTCCTTGAGATGCCTCCGTCGATTTTCCTTCACTAACTCATGCACATGAACTAATTGCGATCCGTTGATGATGGTCATGGCCTCTCCATCCTCTCGCTGCCTTCAAGATTCTCATGACCAAGTTCAAATTGATTGCTTTACCACTGGATAGTTCGTACTGCCAAACAGCTGCTCCCATATGCAACACTCATTTTAGCCTTAGGACCACAAAAACAGAGGACGTCTCGTTAATATATATATAGTTGCAGACGACTGGCTATGTTGGATACGACTACCGCTGCGACATCTGCAGGCAGGAGAACTAAACATTAACACCGAAGGGTTGCCAAAAAATCGCTGTACCAGATATCTATACTGTGTTGCCATTACATTTGCTTGCATTAAAATAAAAAAATAGATGCAAAGGCTTTTTAATCTGCCCTCGTATATTTATTATATTTACACCAAAAAAATGTCTTAGTAAGGACATTGCTTTATTTTGTTATCCTGGAACAGTTTTTAAGTACAAAAATAGAACCCCCACCTTCCACGTTTGGATATTCCCTGCGGGGAATTTTTTGCGTTGACTTCATAGACACCTTGTTAAGATTCACTTAACAGGCACTGCTAATAATTATAATCTGCTAATGTTAAAAAATTGGCACCTGTGCCTTGGTTCATTTACTATTTGTAAGTTCACGTTTGTTTGTA
>JAHWFO010070582.1:431185-542015 GCA_023313115.1 Rhysida immarginata | reverse complement strand
GTGATCGCGCTTAATACGTAATTTTCCTTTGGCCCCTTGCCGGCCAAGTGGCCGAGAGGGCTAAGGCATAGGTTTTCTAGTTCTCAAGTCCGCCTGGCCGTGGGTTCGAATCCCGCCGTGGGCATGGATGTTTGTGTTTGTCCCGGGCTGCGTACAGATATAACTTGTGTAAAAGGCGCAAAATGACCTTAGTAGTCGACGTCTAAATTTCTAGAACCCCCCCCTTTGGTCCCTTCCCCTTAAAAGCTATTTCCATGTAAATTCAGCCTGTTAATACATATTTTTTTCCTCTGCTCCCAGATAATACGTAATTTTGGCTCAAGAAATTTAGAAATTCATTCTAGGAATGTTAAATTATTTGCAATGTCAAGAAATAAGAAGGTCCGGGAACAACAATTTATTTAATATTTAATAATGCCTGACCACAGAAGAACACTGACTCACAAACCCTGATAATCAGAACATTTACGAAGGAATTCCTGAATAAGATCCTAAATGGCCAGTCCAATTTTGAGAAAAATCCTATCCTAGATGCCGTCAACAACATTATAAACCAGCAACACAGAAGAAACGCCAACAAACCAGATCAAGACTGAATTTTATTTTTAGTTATTTTTCTGCTCTGTTTTTTTTGTTCCTGTATATTTATTTTTATATATTAAGTTAATCTGCTGTAACATAGCTACTACGCCGCCAATCAGCGATTGACTCTATCCAGCTTTTCTATGATTGGCGGACATAAACCATAAATTTGGGAGCATTGGTTTTCTTAACTTGCAGAGCTCCATTTGCTCCGATGATGAAATTATTTTGAAACGCATAGGCATTATTAAACGTCTACCATATTGCTATTCCTTCTTTTTTCTTGATTTACTCAGCAATTCTGACCGCTATGCAACTTTTAGACATATTGCAATGTGGTTGCAAAATTATTTTTAGTTATGCAATATTCGATGATGTTCCGCGAATTCTGATTGGTTCCATCAGACATCAACAATAACTGCGAATTTGGTTTATTCTCAGTGTGAATATAAACATTTTTTTTGATAAATGATATTCAGGATTTCAATTCTTCACAGCATTTTATATCACTCTTATTAGCATTTAGCATTTTTATTTCGTTAAGTTTCATTTTTATTATTGACAAGTCTGCATCTCAGAAGAGGAAACGCAATGATCTTATGTTGGGCCAGAACATAGACATTTTGGATAATGCAAGAAAATCAACCTTCAAGTGGGCAAAGTTGGCAAAGACGCTTAATATCCCCTATACAACTCTGTTAAAGCTTCTTGAAAATGAAAAAAAAATTAGGCAGCAAGCTCTTTACACCCCTGAAGTTTCAGGATAATTTACAGGATATTTTTCTAGATATTTGACAAAACGTCCACTTCAATTGAGCTGTCAGTGTATATTGTAGCGACTGACCAATCAGGAAACAATATTATTTGACAATTTAAAGAAGCTAAAGGCATCCAATTAGTAGCCATTAGGATAAGCTGCCCAGTTGTTGCCACTTTTTAATGAAAACATTCTTTCTAAGAAGTCCGTGACATGCAATAGGAACGGAAATGTTTGTATGCATTAGTTCCATCTTTTGTTAATGCAGTCTACTATTCAATTAAACTGGCTGCTTATATTTTGTTTTTATGTACATTTAAAAACAGTGCTCTGTGTTTAGTCATGCTGTCTTAAGCAAACTGTTAAGAAAGTTGTTTTTCGAAAAAGACAAGACATAAGTGAATTTATAGGGGAACGACATCTTACGTCACTTCTAGCCTGCATGAAAAGGCATCTGGGTAGGATAAGGACTAAAACCATACTTTTTTAAATTTTCTGTGTGGGAACAATCACAAGACGACATGTGATGAAAGCAGAGAGCTTTGTTGATGACAATCAGTTGACTTTCAAAATGGCTGTGCCATTGCTACTTTACGTGGTTGACGTTACTCTATTGTTGAATTGTCAAATATTATCATACGAGTATTTCTCCCGTGAAAAAAAATCAATGGACCAAAAGAAAAATTATTATGATGCACTAAATTCGAATGGCGCTCACTTCCAATAGTTACGTATACTCAAAATAGTATCATAAAGTACTACCAAATTAATGCCATCTATCGGTACTCAAATAAAATTCACGCTAATTGCTATTGGTACCATAGAGAAGGAATAAGATAGTGTGTACCAAGCCACTTATGATCTCCTTTGCCACTGCTCACAATAACAGTTTCTCTTAAGGAGAATTATATTCCTGAAAATGCTAAACGACACGGTCTGTGCATTGTTAATAGTGCTGTTTCGCTCTCATCCGTCCCCAAATCACGGTTGGTTATTTTGTCTCAATGTTGGTATTCGAAATCGCTCAATGCACAGGCGAATGCGATCTCAGTCTTATCTCTCCTCTTTGATGATTACGGACATTCGTAATTATTATTATTAAGATCAGTGTTCTCCTCAGAAAATTTTATCAGCTGGGTGGAAAGATAAAGTAGCCGGGCGGACAAAAATTAAAAACAAATAAAATACTTTACAGTTGTGTGCAGTTTTTCGTGTATTCAGCCAGGCAGTCACCAATATCAGCCGGGTGGTGCGCCCGTTCAAAAGGGCCTGGGGAGAACCCTGAAGATGATATTGTTGAGTAAGATGTGAGATAACATAATTCATGAAAGAAAAAAAATTACTAGAATTATTTATAAATAAGTTAGGATGGCAAGTACTGGGCAAAATGTAACAACAACCGTAATTGCCATCCAGTACTTACGGTAATTTTTCATAATTTATTTTCAAATACACTATAGTAATAAATTGAAATATTTTTCTCGTAATATGTTCTCCGAACCTTCTTTTATGTCCTGCGTTGAATATTTTAAACGCAAACTTAATCACAGTAACACTTTAGAATTAAAAAGGCAGTTTTTATCCTTAAGGGTGGCAACAACGGGGCACCTTACCCTATATGACCATTGTTGTTATTCAGCAGCTGATTGGATAGCTTAGCCTTGGCAATTTGAACAGGTTCTAGGAAAGGCATCAGTCTTATTGTAATTAAAGTGTACCATGATTGGATAAACTCCACCATTTATTAACATAAAAGGCATGGAAAAAGTGCATTGCCATGTGCAGTTTGTGTGAGAGATGAATGTCAACTGTGAAGAGTGATATGCAACAGTTGAGGATCACAGAGGGCTCTCACTTGTGTATCCAGTAAACCCTATTGCATATAGGGCTCTAGAGCGGATAGATGTTCACTGCATCCATGTTAACAAAGGTGCATTGGCCTATGTGGTTACAATTTTCATTGCAGCACAGGAATTGGACCTCTCATGATTGGTAAAAAAAGGTGGTTGTCTTCTCCAAAGAATTGCAGCCTCTCCTTCATTGAATGGATGGACATTATCGTATTTCTTGGGAAATCTTTGGAAGAACACAAGCTGATGGTAAGAGTGTTTTATGGTCCGGGTATGCTCTTTTGGCATTGTCTGGATCAACTGATACTCTGAAAGGCACTCTGACCCAATTTGGTTATTTATCCATCTTCGCAGATCGGGTACATCCACAGATTGGTATGTTCCCCTAGACAGATGGGATATTCCATCAGGACAATGTGACATTGACATGCTATATAACCAGAATTGTGCAGGAATGATTGGGCCTCCAAGCACTTCCCCAGCCCTATAAATAATACCATCTGGTGATCTAGAAGCTGGCATGTTACCTTTTACGCCATATGGATGAGCATTTTTTTTTTTTTTTTTTTAACCTGAAAAAGATTTATTGGGATCTCCTCGGTCGCCATTGTAGCAACATGAATCTCACATTCTTCAGCAGCTATCTATGCATTGCAGTCTGCATGACTCTAGATTTCAATGGAAACCCTTCAGCATCTTATTCACTCTCTCCCATCCTGTCTTGCTGTTGCCCATGCTGGATAAGAAGGATTATACACAGGGTGTTTCAAAAATACTTTTATAAACTTGGGCACATATTCCTTACACCAACACAAGAAGAAAGTTCATATAAACATATGTCCGAAAATCCTTCGTTTTCGAGTTATTAATGTTCATTTGACTCATTGTGTTGTGTTCCCAGGGAGAATTGTTTACATTTGTCTTTCGTCTGTCTTCAATATGTCCATTGTGTACATGTACTACAGGAAGTAAGTTAACTGAAAGTGCTCCGTTCAAACATGGCAGGATATTCATTTCGTGAGCAGGCAGACATGATTTTTATGTATGGGTGTTTGAATGGTACATGTAATGTTCGAGATGCACTGGCTGGTATCTACCATGATAGATGGATAGGTAGAGGAGGACCAGTTCCATGGACTGCACGTTCCACCGATCTCAAGCCTTTGCATTATTATGTCTCGGGACACCTTAAATAATTGGTCTATGCAGCAAACCACCTGAATGAAGAAACTCTTCATTGACGTGTCATGTAAGCTTGCGAAATCATTCGAAACAGTCGGAGTATTTGAAAGGGTGCGACAGTCCATGATTCGGCAAATGCATGCGTGTTTAGAAGGAAGAGGAAGACATTTCAAGCATTTATTATGAGTTTATGTGTGGATGAGCTCCACCTATTATTACCTATGTTTACGTTAATAACTCGAAAACGGAGATTTTCAGACATGTTTATATGAACTTTTTTTTTTGTTTTGGTGTAAGGAAACTGTCCCCAAAGTTTGTAAAAGTATTTTTGAAATACCCTGTATAATCATCTCAAACTCTTCCTAATGGTGCAAGTTGCAGTCATGTAGAGTGAGAAAGGCTTTTCACTTATGAAAGCGCACTGTTCTTTTAAGAAGAGCTTGTGTATGTTGCATTTGGAAATTAGTCATAGGCTTCAGAAATTTTTGTAAAAAATATGATCCTATACACTGCAAGTTATTGCATCAGTACATAACAAAATTGATCTAGCTTCAGAGATAATTCAGCAAATTTTTTGCTTTGAGCTAAATTAGTTTTTTAATCTTTAGACACACCAAAACGAAATGAAAACTGTGGAATGAAAGATAAAGTTATAAAATACCAGATAAATAATTTCACTATTGAAGGCATAGTCCATGTCTCATATTTTATACATTGTAAGTTCATGTTTCTTATGGAGATTAATTTTATTATTTAAAATATTGTTGAGGACCTTTTTGCAAAATTTGCTAATTTTAGGACAGATAGTATATGATCAATCAGGCCAAACTGGTGTTTGTTGTTGGCAAGACAAAGTGGATGAAGTACGACTAACGTTTGACGTTGCCAAAAACTCATTCCTTGAACCAGTTATAAATGTGCAATATATAAGGTGCTACTCAATATTTCTGAGAATTTTCTTGGAAAAAGCAGAAAACATACCTTACACTCTAATTTTCGCTGTCACCTTCAAGTAGTCACCTCTGGCACATATGCAACAATCGCTGCGAGTTTCCCAGTTTGGAAGCATTCCTGGAAGTCTAAAGGCGTAGGGTGTTCAAGACCAGTTGCGATTCCACTTGGATATCTTCAATGGAGTCAAAACATCACCCTTAACTTCATTTTAGGGAAGAGGTTGAAGTTGCAGGGTGCTAGGTCAACAACGCCTATAAAGAAAGCCTCAGCACTGAAACGTCATCATCATAAGTCGTCCAAATTTAGGGCTTATTATTGGTAGAAATACGATTAACAAAGGATGACTTATGATGTTTCAGTTCCGAGTCTTTCTTTATAGGAGACATTGGCTTGGTCAGGAGAGTAGGGAGAGTGGGGGCAGTTGCTATGTTGTTTTTTGGCAGGAATAACTTCACAACAAGAGAGGTGCGTGTGCAGGCATATCTGCGAGTAGGATATCTTGCATTTCCCAAAAAACTGTA
The DNA here is from genome assembly GCA_023313115.1 of Rhysida immarginata. Classification (NCBI taxonomy): domain Eukaryota; kingdom Metazoa; phylum Arthropoda; class Chilopoda; order Scolopendromorpha; family Scolopendridae; genus Rhysida; species Rhysida immarginata. Next base: position 536,169 of record JAHWFO010070582.1, on the reverse strand, counting down.
AGCATAATCTTCCGAACTGACGGAGAAACTACATTTTTTGTGCACTGGAGAATGTGGACGTTTCTACATCATTCTTGCAGTTTTAGGCTCCGGTGTAAGTGCAAGACCCAGGATTTGTCTCCTGTAATGCATTTTTTTTCTGGTTGTACCGCTGCAGATGTTGCAGATTACTTGCCATTCTGTTGCCAATCTGTTTTGGTGTCAGACACTTTTTGGAATCCAATGTGAACAGCTTTTGTGGTATACAAGCTTCCCGTGCACCATATACCATGTAGACCCTTAGGATATGGGTGAAATGTTTCACTTACTTCTTTCAAGGAAATGCAATGGTTTTCTCCGATTGTGTTGTTAATGTCCTCTATAATGGCTGGTGTTACCGCCCAGAAAGCTGTTTATCAACAAGGCTAACTCTTCTTTCCCAAATCTCATTGGAATAGTCCAGATAGAGGGCATCATAAACTTATAACATTTCCTTATGAATTTCCACAGCTTTCTTCCTTTTTTGAAAAGAAACCTTATAACAGCTCGCAGTTCTTCCACTATAGACTATGTTCTTCCAACTCTATTTCCTCTATTAAAAAATAAATGGCATTGCTTTCTGATATCCCCTTGTAAATCTACCAAATTGTTAATTTCCAGAACCTGTTTCCTTATTTAATTTTAAAATTTTTAAATCTCAATTTATATAGATTTTTTTTTCTTCATCTTGCCAGGTAACACCACCCTTCAAACCTTTGGTGACATCAGATACGGATACGAGATACTTTGATTCTGAGTTCACTGGTGAGACAGTTGAATTGACGCCACCTGATCATACACCGCTGAATTCCATATCAGAAGAATTTGAACAACCTTACTTCCAGCAGTTTTCATATCATGGTAGTGCTTTTAGTCGTAGCCTGGAATTTGGAGCCAACTGAGAAGATCAAAAAAAAAAAAATGACAGAATTAAAAATGGAAGTACACAAATTTACCACAATACAAAACAAAAAGGGAGACAAACAATGCTGCTAAAAAATAAATGCAAAACAAAACAAAAAAGCAAACTATGATGATGGTGGTGATGATGGTAAGGGCCAATTTCTGTATCTATCCTTCCATTGAATAACATGGGAAGAAGCAGATGAAGCTACTACGGTCAATCGTCCAGAAGACAACAGTCTTTCAGAGTCTTTTGTTTTCTTTTCTTTTTTTTTTTTTTTTTAAACTTATCATAATAAAGAAACTTCGTGTTGTGAAAGTTGTCAGTCACTTCAGAGGAGTGAACCATCCTCCAAATGTCCATAGCTGAGGATATTAGCTATTGGCATTTGACCACTTAAGTTTTGTTTCTGTTTTTGGAAACGAATGATTAAGAGGTTGTTAATTATTAGTATTAATAATATATAATTTTGTTTTGGGTGTCTGGACTGTACGTTACAGGGAAAAAACTTGTGCTCCTGTCAATTCTAAACAACTGAAAATAATAAGAGTCAGGGTTCTCTAATACCAGTCATATCAGATTGTAGTAATTGAAACAAGAGTATAAGGAGTTTTGATTTAAATTTTTTTTTTCTTTCCCCTCTTAACTCTGCCTGTTTGGTTTCCAGTTGTTTCTTGTTACGTTAGTACATATCAAAAGGAAAAGAAGACTAGTAAAAAAATAAATTAGTTACATATAGGATTAAATGAATTGAAATCTTCCTGCTCTTTCATTCCTTGTTTTATTATAAAGGGAAAAGAAATGAGGGGGAAATTGTTGATATTTTTTGAATCTTATTTTCCTAAAAAGAATAAAAAGAAAAAATAACATATCAAAATGCAAATGAAGAGCACAACAAATGATTATTTTCTAAATAGAGAATTGCTTTTTTTTTCTTGCTATTTTTAGGAAAAATTTACCACGATATTGTTTTTTTTATTTATTTCCTATTATAATTTTTTTTAAAAATTTAATCCTTCGGTTGCTCTTCGTTATCCACGCGCAATGAATTGTATCGTTAAACTGTGCTGCTTCAAGATCAGGATTTTGTCGAAAGGAAGCGGATAAAGGAAATGTGCTGGAGTGCTAGTATTAGAAATGTAAGTAGAATGTATTCCCGGTGAAAATGAGAAGGTCTAATGAGGCAGATGTAGTATGTACATTTGTTTTTGTTTTAATTTTAAAGGCATTGTCTGTTGATGTATTGAGTATTGATTTTTTTGTAGCGCTTTTTCTTTTTTTTTTTCTTTTTTTTTTTTTGTTTGTTGGTTTGAATATTATTTTTATTTTTTATTTTATTGTCTTGTTTTCAAAATTAATTTAGTTTCATTATTAGAATTTTTATAGTAGAAATAATTTTTGGGGGTAAAAAGTGAAAGGAATAGGTTATTATTGCAATGAAAACATTGATAGCATATATTTAATAATAATAATAATAATATTAAAAAAAGTTTTAAGATGTATAAAATGTACATTCTAAAAAAAACAAAAAAAAAAAAAAAAAAAAAGAAGAAAGAGGAAAAGCTTTTTGCCTGGCTTTTGATGAATTTAATAGAAAGAAAGAATGACCTGTTATTTGTTGATTATCATTCATTTAAAAAACAAAATATCATCAATAAATTAATAAAACCTATCCCACTGAAAATTTAAAAATTTAAGTCCATCTTGTTCCTTTGTAGATGTACAAATAACATTAATGAAATATTGTATAAAATATTTGTCTAAATAGATTGTGTATTAAAAACTAATCAACACAATTTACAGTGTATTCAGAAATAGCAACAACAACAACAACAACAATTTTGTCTACACATATACTGTTCTTAGCTATAATTATTTTCTCTACTTTAAAAGATTTGTTTATGTGTATGTGACAAAAGACAAAACCATCTTTTGAAAGGGACTTGCATTTATTAGAAATTTATATTCAATAAAATTACAAATTCTAAAGTCCTTGAATTTATTACTATTTCTTTTTTATCTTTTATTTAATGCACTTGAAATATGAATGACATTGGATATTATCGAGCACGAATCAGAATGTGGAATAGCCTAAATGGGCGTTTTCTCTGGTACATGCCAGCAAAGTTGCTTGTGTATTTTAGTCTTGTTGTTCTCCCAGGATGTTTATTACGAGGGGCGGTCATAAAGTCATTGCAATCAATATGAAAGAATGATCGCTTTTAAAAGTGTGTGGTTCTAGTGGAAAGCGACATTCCTCGAGTGCTGGAGGATAACAATGATGTCAACAACAATAAAAACTGGATCGAGCCCTTCTATGAGCGCGTTAACAGAACTATCTTCTAATACGATAATTCTCTTGGTCTAAGACGTCTGTCTGAAGCCAACAAAGAAAGTTACAACAATCTGTCCAAAGTCAGGGATTGTTGTGGTAAGATAAACTGAAAAATGTTTACTGTTGATTTTTTATATCCAGATGAACAGTATATTGTTTAGGATATTAAGTTTTGAAAACTATTGATGGTCCACTTTTATTTCTTAACCCTTCAACCTGTACAGTTGACACTCATCATGTGACTGATGAATTATTGGTGTCTAAAGAATTACCTGGAAAAGTCAATGAATATCATCTTGCACCTACGTCTGGTAGCCAGAACATTTGAATAACGGTAAACACGTTAATTAAGCTGAAAATAATTTTTTAACTCATGGAATTATAGCTATTTTCTTTGCTGGTGGAATTTCAACAGAATATATATTTATGAAAGTTATTAAAATATAAATATATATTTAATGCAATGATGTCAACAACAATACTCATTATTTCTTATTGTGTAGACATCATTGGTTTGCAATGTGTGTTCAGAAAATTCAGAAAATTCATCGAGTATGTTTGATGCTTATCATTTTCTTAGACGAGTTTAAATAGCGAAGCACCCATAGATGGTCAATTGGAGTATACAGTACTGGCGATTGGTGCAGTACCGCCAGAGTGCTGAAAGCAACATGGTGCAGCCCATCGGATAATTGGCTCAAGCCATGCTTGTCTGGCCACACTGGAAATGTTGTCAATGGGGCATTACTATCATAAACGACTTCTAATTCCTCATGGATTTGTTTGGCGCTGTTCCCCTTCAAATGAAGGAACCTTATCACGGCTCGCATTTCCAATTTTCTGACTGGCTGCGCCATACGGCTTTCGACGTTCTGGTGGCATTTAGCGGTATTGCAGCAAACGTCGCTTTGTGTCTTTTAGCACTTGACGGATGTCGCATCCCAGTAGCACCATAGATTTTCAAAAGCGATCCTTCTTTCATATTGATTGTAATGACTTCATGACCGCCCCTCGTAAACATATGGCAAAAAATTTAAGGAGTGATTGTTTGGGTTATTTTAAGAAAATTTTATCCTTTGATGATTTTCGGAAGGTGCATGAGTCCATTCTTCTCATTGACTGCTGAACTCTTTCGCCCACATCAGGGTTGTTTCTTACTGTATTACATCCATTAACTATCCGATTTTTCAAATCTTCTATATTTTCCACTGGAATTGTGTAAACTAACGACTTCGGATGACCCCATTGAAAAAATCCAAAGGATTTAAGTCCGGGGATCGAGCAGGCCATAAGAGGTCCACCTCGACTAATCCAGTGGTCTTGATATGTTGCATTTAAAAACTCACGAATAACCACACAAAAATGCACTGGTGTTTTTGAAAGAGTTCAGCAATCAATGAGAAGAAGATTGGATTCATGCATCCTAGCTTGTGGTATTCATTTTCAGCAGTTATTGTAGATTGCAGAAGATTTACACGTAATATTAGGTTATAGAAGATTTTGTCGAAAATCCTTTATCGCCCTGTATCTTCGAAACAAAGTGGCATTCCGGGAATCATCAAAGGACAAAAGATTCTTAACATAATCCAAAGAATCACCCTTTGAATATTTGCCTTATGTTTAGTAAACACCTTTTATATGTGATGGATTCTGGCTATTTTGGTTCTGTTGGGTGATATAAAGCTTCGTCCCAATCAAGCAATTATACTGGTGCCGTAAATTAAAGGGATTTATAGTATGGAACCCTTTCGCGCATTCGATCAGCCACAAACTTGGTAAGGCTGCTCTCTAGGTCATGTAAACATAAGTCAATCATTAAACGCTAAGGTGGCAGCACAGCTGTGCACGGAACAACATAAAAAGTGCATGGACACTCTTGACACAAAAACAGTTTTGTGAACTGTAGGTGACTTTTGGTATGCTATGTAGCCCCCCCCCCCCTTCCTCGCACAGGAACACAGTACAACGTCCTGGCATGCTCAAAACCAAGGTATCCAACAATGTTTGGGGGATGGCATCCCATTCCTGGACAAAAAACGTTCGCAGACCCTGCAGTGTTCGCGGACATGGTACTTGTGTCGCGACACAACGTCCAAGAGCGTCCCAATCTGGTCTGGGGACTGTGCTGGCTAATCTATGCGCCAGATGTTCCAGATAGTTAACTAAGCCAACCCGATGCCGACAGGCATTTCATCCATGTAGAGGAAATCTGGAGAGACGAACATGTTCTTGCAGGACACTATCCCAATATACCTAGAAAGTTATGACACCTCTGTCGAAGAATTCTAACGGTGTTTGGGAACCCAACATGATGACCGAGCACATCGTCACACTGCTGCTGCCTTAAGGTCATGTTCAATGATTTTAACAGGGCTGGAACATGCCCTACGCTCTCCAGATGTAAACACATCGAGAATCGGAGTCCAGGCTATATCGGCAACATGACCTGACAGCAACAAACCAACGGGACACACCTCATTAGTCGTCGAGTATAAATGCTATCTGCGTGGAGTTTCCTGGATACCACTGTCTGGAAACATTAACCCCAGTGGCCATTGATGGAGCAAAACCGCTCTGAGAATGTCCCTGGCTGTATTTGGCTTGTTCCTTTGGGCAGATAGAGCAAGGAAGCAGTCTTGTCTGGGCGTGGTGAACCTTGGACGAACTTGACTAAAGATTCTGCAGGTGCTTCCATCTTGTCAGAACCTTATCCACAATCTTAAATGTACAGCGCCCGCGACACATCAATCTGGCATAGTGGCCTGCTTCCAGTCGTCCACTTATTCATCATCTCATTTTACTCTCTAAAAAGACACAATGAGCCATTAGCAACAATTATCGGATGCTCAATTGCCAATGAAAGTTAAAACACGTGTCACAAGATCAGGGAGTTGTGTTCCGTCACCAGTGGTGCTGCCACATGTGTATTTAATGATGGAATGGTGTTCACTGGACCAATGAACTGGCCTTACCAAGTTTGATGCTAATCGGATCTGCAGAAGGGTCTCATTCTGCAAATTCCTTAATTTATGGACACCAATGTACTTCAAAAATATGAATGTGCTTGCAAAGTGCTAGGCAGACGTTATAAATCTTGCGTCAGAAAAACTTGATGCAATGGTTGTATGGTATAGAAATATGGCATTATGTTTCCGTGCATTATCCTAATATATATTACAATACATAATTACTTCCTCGCCGTCCCAAGCTGCATCATTGAAATCATAATAGGCAAAGTGACTTCTGTTGCGTGTAGGTAGAGGTGGATAGAAGTTTTTAAGATCCTGGGGAGAAACTATCTGACAGTTGACAAGACTTTGCTATGATAAAGACACCATCGTTTCAATAGCATTGGCATGTGATTTTAATTCCTGTATAAGAAGTCTTAGGCCCGGCGCAAATGAAGCAAATTGTGTCGAAGGAACACGTTGCTTCGACACTTGACGTCACTGGAAACAGTTTTGTTGCTTGTTTTGAGGCAACAGATAACGCAAATGTGGAAACCATTTCGTTCAACAGAGCGGCACCGATTCGTAAGCAGCAACAATTAAATGATGATTTGAGAATGACGTAATTATTACGACAGGCGAAGATCAAGATGGATGCCGGCAAAAACATCGAAAAAATTACAGTACTTGCTTGTGGAGGTATTGGTTCTGTGGTCCAAGTTCTGCTATCTGTCATTACTTGATCAACCATGTTGTTTGAACACGCGAAATGCAAGAGGTAGAAGCTCATTGGCTGTTGTCAATCACATGATAGAGTGGTGGAGGCAACCTTGTTGCCTGGATTAAACCTTGCTTAATCGAGGCGACGCTTAAACCAGCGGTAGCCTCTACATGTCGCTAGCATGTCGCCAGTATGTTGCTAGCAACCATTTTCATTCCACAAGCGACCATTCCATTCGACCGATTCAGTCGCCGTCGCCTGATTGTTGCCCCTTTGCGCCGGGCCTTAAGGGGCATGTAGAATTCACGGGGGACGCCTTTTTGAAATGAAGCAAGTATTTATATGGTTAGACAATGCCAAACCTCATACTTCGCTTGGAACAGCGAACATCATACATCGTGGCGATTCTTTCCCCCTTTCCAAATTACTCATTCTATCAGCAGTACTGCAATCATATATTTTATTTAAAACAACCCTTATACACTTTTTCATGTATTTTTTTCCTTGTAGTACGCTTGGGTTTGAGCATCTGGCTATTATTGTGCAGTTCTGAAAGCCTCCTCTAAGCCATATTCTTTGAAAAATAGTAAGCTTGTGTGTATCCGTTCCAAGGTAAGTGAGCGTGATAAAATTTGTTATTTTTACCGTTGGATTGATTATCACTGGAAATTGCCCTTTTGACGTGGTCTCCGGAAATTGGTTAATTCTTTGACGAGCTCGTGTAAGTGGTGGTAAATTCCTTCCTTTTGGCGGATTCTGTGATCCGTTACGTTAATGCCCGTCGGAAACTGTTTGATGGCGGCCGTTTTATGTTGTAATGGGATGATTTTGGCTGGCTGGTTTTGATTTTCTGAAAATGCTAAAATCCAGTTTGTGCGATGTTGTGTTCCGTTTTATGGTGATATCGAGGATAATGATGTTATTGTCAGGCTCTTGGTCCAGTGTCAAGATGGCATGGTTAAACATACGAGGGGGTATCGTAAAGTCTTAATAATTTTCCGGAAGTTATTGACCTGAGTAGATGAATTGTCAGTGTGAAATCATTGGTCTGTATTCGTAAAATGGTGATAAAATGAACACATTGTGTCTTTTACTTTTTTTTTTTTAATCATTCCACTGTAGTTTCTGGCAGTAAGATTAAAGATGGAGGTTCGCAGCGTGATCAGTTTCGTGCATTTGAAGGGAAACAAATCCGACAAATCTTGATGAAATGTTGGCTGTTTATGGCAATGATTGTATATCACCTAACGCGGTCATAAGGCGGAAAAGGAATTTCCAAACTGGCCATTTTTTTCTTACAGACGAGCCAAGAATTGGAAAAGTGCCATTCATGGACAAATCGGCCACAGGGAAGAAAGTGGAGTGATTTATCGAAGAACAACTATTCACATGATCATTAATGAAATTGGTTTTATTTATGATTGTGTGTGGAAAATTATTCATGATTAACTGCACTGCATATGTCTTAAGATGCCTGCATGTTGGGTTCCACGCTTGCTAACTCCTTTCAAAAGCAAACTACGTGACCTGTTTGGATCAGGATGAAGAGAATTTCTTTGGTCATCTGATAACTATGGACGAATGTTGGATCTATCAGTATGCTCCAGAAACCAAACGATGAATAAGGAGTGGCAGGAGCGACTTTCTTATTTTTAGAAGTGAAAAACCATTGTGGGGTTGCAGATTTGATAACACATGACGTCATTGATGAAGAGGAACAGTGCTTTTAGACGCAATTTGCAGACTTCTTGAATCACGGCGTATTCTAGAATGGAAGTACTTCAGCGATTTTTGTTACCAATCTTATAGGATGAATCAGAAATCTATCCACTATACTCTTTTATTGCGCCATCTGGCGAGCAAAGAAAAAAAATAGGACCAAACTTTGCTATAGTGACGTCACGCGTTTTTCCAACGTGAATAGAAAAAGCCTTGGTATTCTTTATGGTCACTGTTTTAGCACGTGAATTCTACTTGAAAGGGGTCTAAAAAATTCCTGAAAAGTTAATTCGTTTTAAAGTTATCGTCCAAACGGCCGGCCTGATAAATGCACAGGCCGGGCATTTTTAACAATGTTTTAAGGCTGGGCATCATTCTACAAAAAGCACGATGCAATAAACGACACCAAAAAGCATGACGGAAACAGTTTTGCGTGGTTGGCGCTGGCTTGAAGCACATGCTGGAACTGAAAAGTCACCTGATTTTTGTTGTGTGAGCAACAATTTCATTTATATTATGAAATATATTGAAAGTGTGGTAACAGATAGTGTCACTGTACTTCTTACCTAGCAAATTCGTGTAATGGCCTAACGTTTCACTTTCAGTGTTTTGAATGAAGACTGATGATTCCTACAATGATGATAATAGTGATGATTTTACCGTCGTGTTTATTATGCACATGACGATTTGTATGACTTCTTGAAGCAGAATAAGAGCCCTTCATGGTTTCTGTCTCACTCAAATGCCTTCTCATTTCTTCCAGTTATCTTTAGGCTATATAACGATAACAGCTATAGTTCTCCACAAAGGAATTTCCATTCTGATTTGGTGTAGGTCTGTACCATTAGTTGCCTAATCCTCCTCTAAAGGACGAAGGCACTTTATTCCTTTACCCATTGCGAATTTGCTACATAAAATTTGGAGTATTCCTATAACGTCTCTGAGACACAATATAAATTAGAATGACTTTTTACCAGTAGCAGCAAGCCGAAAAATTTGGTGGTCATCTTGTTCACATAGCTTCTCAAATTCCTTCTTTTGCAATTATTTTGTGAACAACAGACTTGGAGCTTCCAATTGCATCACAAATTTGTCTAATTCTCTTGCTATTCGCTTTCAACTTCCAGATTTCACTTATTTCGTTTTTAAAAATGCCTTCTCCACGAGGCTTGTTTGTTGGCAATGGTAGCACTTTTTTACGAGGGAAAATCAAAAAGTAACGTTATTTATTTTTTTTTAAGAAAGTGCTGGAGCAGACATGAAAAAACAAAACATACAAAGTACACATCAATGTTCTGGTTATTTCTCTACGTATGAGCCATTGCGATTAAGGCATTTGTCCCATCGTGGTGCAAGTCTTTGAATACCCATCGCATAGAAGTCAGTTTCCTGCGAGTACAGCCACCAGGGCACTTCACTTCAGTAAACATTTTGCACCAAGCCCACATATTCGCGTAATCCATGCAGTCGTTGCCGTACACTTTCTGCATTTCACTGTCAATTTTCTTGGGTGGACAACTTTTCGCTTGAAGGAAACGAATTATACGCTCTTTGTTCTTCCAGCCTGGACGATGTGATCAACGACGCCATCCTGCCGATTGCGATTGCACGCTTCCACTAGGTGTCAGCTCCTTCAAGGTGCTTTTACATGATAGAGGAAGGCAGCAATTTCAAAAAATATATCCACTTTTACCATCACCTACCACAATGTTTTCGTAAAAAAATAAATAATGTTACTTTTTGATTTCCCCTCGTATTATGCAAAATGTAAAAGTTATGGACAAATTTCCCATATGTGTTATTCCAAAATTTTTAATTTTTTTTTGGGCGAGTCTCTATATTTATAAGACACTTATTTGTACTGATTATTCTAACATGATTTTTGTACTAAAAATAAACCAATGTATGTTCATGAAAATTCGGAAGATTCTTGTTCTCGGTGTAAGTAAATGATATTTATTTTTGTTGTGATACTTCGGAGACGGACCTTAGTTCTATTCACGTAAAAGTCTGAGCAATTGCATTATGTCCTTGCGTTCTTCATAGTTTCATATATGGGTCATTGTCACGAAAATGGTTCAAATCATGTCCGCAACATTTGAATTTTTTTCTGAAAATTTCAGAAATGCTACCAATTAAACATATTTTTATTTATTTATTCTTCATTTAATTCTGTATAATCAGGTATTTATTGTTTTGACTTAAGTGATTTATAAAAGTCTTAATTTTTTTTATTTGATGTCCCAACTTCAAATCAAGAAGAGTTAAAACATTATTTAAGAAATTGCTTAAATACTACAACTATGTAAATTATCAATAACATTGCATCTCTTACATAAAAATAGTTTTAACAATAAATTTCATTAAAATAATATTTTTTTTAATAAGAAAAATTGTTCCTTAGTAATGTCCCAACATTTTATGTATATTGGAATGTCCACTATGTTACAGCCATTTCAAAAATAAAATAATAAATTAAATTAAACCTGGCAACAATTTTGAGATGAGTAAGTAGTACAACTTCTATACTTAGTCATCGATTTTGGATTCCACAGCCAACAAGCAAGATAAGACTCATTTTTTTGTTCTAATACTTAATTTGAGGTTTTTAATGTCCACTATGTTACATTCAAATTAATGATTAAAACAAAGTTTTTTTCCTGAAGTTACATATAAACTAGTAAATTTAATATTATTTTTTCATTTAATATTATTTTCCTTATTATTACTTTTTTATTTTTATTAGAAAAAATTTTTTAGACTTAATTGTCCACTCTGTTATTAGTCCACTCTGTTACATACTCTGGGACATATCATGTTTTTGCATGAAAAATGTGAATTTTTGTTTGTGTTTTGAGATGAAAGTTTATGCTTGCCTAATGAAACAAAATCTTAATACAAACAGAATATCAAGGAATAAAAAACTATTCCTCTGCTTCGTCCACTCTGAATGTTTATTCCTGTGCTTCGTCAGATGAATCTAGTGGTGTATCTGATGATTGCCTATTAAAGAAGTGAGTGCTAAAAGCGTGAAAGCCGGCATATACATGCTTCTTGAATTTAAAGCTGGTGGTGCTAGAAAGTTAACATACCGTGTGTCTCAAAAGTCGTATGAAAAGTTTATGAATGTTGGCTTTAGGTTCACACGGTTTCGGAAGCTTATCGTTCATGTTCAAAATGTGCACCATGAACTCGAAGACAATGTCTCATGCGATCCAAATTTTCTTCTGTCTCGCGTAAAAGTGTAGCTGTTGGGCTTGGGAATATCAGGGTGCTGGCGATGAAATTCGTCTGCAGCTTCTCGAGATGTTCTGTGGTGATCTCCACAAAGACGTATTAGCTCTACACGTTGTTCCGGTGTCAGCATTATTCCTCTACTTCGCTATTTCACCTACAAAATCAAAGCAACCTATTAATTGGCACGCTACTTTTCAGACACACGGTCTAAATATGTTGTCATGGCTCAAAGTGACATTGAAGAAGATGACGAAGTTAAAGTGATGAGCTAAGGACAACAAATAACGAGCGAAAATTATTTAAAACGATTGACACATATCTCCTATGTTCATTTGATCAAATTAAAAAAATCCTAGCAGAGCCAAAGTTAAAACTATTAGGTGGACGTTTATAATATGAATTTCCACATGCTGTTGATGTTTTCCAAAAATATGTAAAAAGTAAATTTAATACAAAATTTATGAACGTAGAATGTTGTTTGTCTGTTCTTTCATAAATTTACACAATTAATCCTATCTACAGCAGTTGTGTCTACTCTGTTACAATTATGTCCACTCTGTTACAGAAGTGTTTTTATTTTGAATTAAGAGTATTAACCTGTTTAGACGATGGAATTGTACCCAGAATAGCACAATTTTTATCTTTTTTAACTCTATTTGATATGATAATCTAATTTTTGCACATACTTTTTTCAATTTTGCATTTTGAAGCATGAAAACTATAAAAAAAATGTAAATTTATTCTTTAACATAAAAATTTCCAGCATTTATATAAAATAAATGTCCCTTTGTTTGTGTTGCACAAAATGTTTTGAAAAAAAATGCAAATTTACATAAATTAATCCAACAAATAGACGTGTAACAGAATGGACAAAATCTCCCATAACCAATCAAAAAAGTATGAAATTAGTACTAAGTTGATGTAATTAATTTTTACAAAACAGATAAATTCACTCTATAAGCTATTATTTAACATTAATTTAAGTTAGATTAGATAATTTTGAAAAAAAAATTTTGAAACATCAAATGTACCATTTTCGTGAGAATGACCCATGTCCTGTTTCCTGGTACTTTATTGTAGATGTTGATAATGCCTAACGCAAATTACCTCCTTTTTTTTTTTCTCTTGCATAGTCGAAAATGTCAACAACTCAACCTTAGATTTTTAAGGAGAGTATGGTTATCAAAGATTTACTCCTAATTATCAAATCATTTGTGTTATTTTTTGAAAATTTAATTTTTTAAATTCTTTCAGAAGTTCCGAAATAGCCTTAAGTATATTTTAACTTTCAAATAGAAATCACCACTACATCAAATTAATTTTCAAATTGAAAACTTAATACTAGGGTGTGGCTCGGAAATATTGAAGTGAAATTAACGTTACCTGTTTAATTTAAAAACAGAAAGAGGATTTAAATGATAGCATTGTAAACACGATTGTGGTTTTTGCGTAATGCGTTTTTTCAAGATTTCTTCTCTTCTTTTGCAAGAAAATCTTGGCAGCTTCTTTGGAAGCCGCCGACTTCATTTCTTTCCGCAGGTTAAGACGTTGGTTAAGGGGAAATCTGGAACCCCTTATCGCCTTTACAATTAATTTACTCGCACACGTCAGCTGGGAAAGAGAGAAAGGCAATTGGTGGTTAGTATATGTGTGTGTGTGTTAGTCAAGGAGGGTGGAGGGAAAAAAGATTGGTTTCGATCGATTTTTAAAATCGCTCCAAGGCACCCTAACCACCTGATGAGGTTGTAAAATTTGCTTTTCAAGAGAAAATGCGTTTGAGGATCTCGCTTGATATTGAAACAAGTTTTGCCATTAAATGGTGAAGTTTATAATTTGATTATAAAGTTAAAAATTAAAGCCGTAAATTTTGCTTCTTTTTAAAATATGAACTTGGTCCTTGAGGCGCTCGTTTTGATCAGAGAAACTGAAATTTTTCAAAGGATTCTTTAAAGTTAGGAAATTTTAATCGTTTAATTGGTTTTGAGCAATTACAAAGTCTTCTTTAGAAATTCAAAGGTCGGAATGTTTTGTTATTTAGTTTGGTATACACTCCTGGACAAAATGATAAATTAATTCAGTATTTAATATCAACGTTGGGAAACAATCAATTATATTTGAGAATTCTTTCTCCCAGAAATTATTCTAAAACCCAATACATAAAATTTAAAAAATAAACAAAAATTTATAATTATGATTTACTGTAATATTGCAATCAAAATTAAAACTAAAACCGACCTTCCCCCCCAGAAAAATGCAACTTAACTGAGATTGCATAACATTTTACGGGAAAAAGTTCCATTATCAAGTTGGAATAGTCCATGAAAAAACAGTGTCTCATCAGTCCGCGAAGTGTAAAGAAGACATTTCTGAACACTAAGAATAGCATTTGGAGCTGAAAATTTCAGTTCACTGCCGAGAAGATATTGAGAAGGACGACACAGATGGATGGCGGTCGAACTCCCGTTGTAATTATAAAATTTTGATAACCTAATATCAAATTTTGAATTTTGAATGCCAGTCTAAAAATTTTTTTTCCAATTCAATAGAATAGCTTAAAAGAAAGTTACATGATTAAAAACTCTCATATAAAAGTTACATTGCTTAACGTTTTCGAGTGCCTGCGCTCATCATCAGAACTAGAGGGAGAATAGTAAAAAAAAAAAAAAATGAAAAATAAGAATCCATTTCACGAGACAAGAGGTCACATGGTCATCCAATCATTGTCAAGATCATATGACACCTTGGCCAGAGTGTGCTGTCCCTTGTTAATAAAATAGGCCTCTTTAATTGTTTTTCTTTACCCAATTTCCTAACTCCCCTCCAATTCACCTTATGTCCTGTAGCAAAACAGCGTCTGGCCAAGGCAATATTCACATAATTTAATCGGACCGCCCTCTCATGCTCCTTCAAACGAGAGTAAAGAGTGTGGCCCGTCTGCCTCACATAATTTACATCACACATCTAAACATGGAATTGCGTAAATCACATCCAAATTTTCCACCAAACTATGAATCTGTTCATCATCTTGATAAAGTTCCTTGAATTCATTACAATGATCATTTTTTGGATTTGCTTTCATTGTGACCTTTCTTAATCAAATGCATATTGACAATTTTCTTTTTTATAATATTATTTATTTTGGGAACCAATTGTATTTTTTCTCCTCTAAAATATTTTTTAATTTTGTCAAAAGATGGATTATAGGCCATAGAGACTTTTTTTACTGCACTTGTATAACTCTCACCATTTGGGTCATGTTTGGTGGATGAAATCTTGTGATCAATATTTCAACCCCTTCCACTAGTCCGAACTTGCTGAAATTTTGTACACATAAGTAAAGTCGGTGACAATGCATGAATCTAAAAATTTTTTTCAAAAAATCCAAAGCGGGGGAGGGTGGGAATTAATATGAAATAGACTTGGTTTATGTCTGTTTGTTTGCTCAAGAGATGGCGCCATATGAAAAACTCGTGTATAGCTGAAAAAAACCTTAAAAAGCGCTGATTTTGAAATAGTATTTTTTCATTCACTTGTTTATTAGTAAGAAGTTGTTGAAATTTTGTTTGTTTATTTTGAATACAACTAACTTTCTTTTTATTTATAATTTTTCGTGGATATTTGTTATCTTCATTTTCTGAACTAATTTAATGAAGTATGAGAGAAGAAAAATGTGTGAACACAATTGTTTTGCTCTAGATATAAAGTTAGTTACTGTATTAATTTTATAATTCATAGGAATCTTTGAATGGTAATGAGGGAGATTATTTCCCTGAGTTTCTTTTTCAAAAATGTTGAAAAAAAAAACTTATCATTATTTTTAATTATAGACAAATCCAAAAAAAGTCAATGCTCCTTTATCTATATCTTCAATTTGGAATTCAAATCTAGAAATTGGTAATGAGGCGTACGTCTTCCAGATCAGTGATGATCAAAACCTCGTCCACATATCGAGTTTAACATTCAATATTTGATTAAAGGAGAGCAATTTATAACTTTTTTTTTTTTCAGTGTTTTTTCATGGAGTATTCCAACTTGATATTGGAACTTTTTCCCGTAATTTTAGTTAAGTTGCATTTTTCTGGGGGGAAGGTTAGTTTTAGTTTTAATTTTGAATGATGTTACAGTGTATCATAAATTTTAAATTTGTTTTACACTTTTGTTTATTCTTTAAATTTTATGTGTTGGGTTTTAAAATAATTTTTGGGAGAAAGGATTCTCAAGTAAAATTATAAACTCGCGTACATTTTGCTCAAAACTTTAATGAAAAAGGACGAATTATTTTACAAACGTGATAGGCAAACGTATTCAGCTAGGAAAAGACCACTAAAACTTGTGTTATATTTTTTGTATTCATAAATCTATTCAAAAATTGGAGAAAAACAATTCAACGCCAAACAGAATGTTTGAAGTTATCAAAAATAATGAAGGCTCCACGAAACAAACTATGAATTGAATGTGTAGAAACAATTTGTTTTGTAGACTGACTTTATAATTTTGGCCAAGCTGAATGTACATCTTTCATGTTTATCTCAAATTTTTAAAAGTTTTAGAAAACAAAACCATGTCGCAAGTTTTAGTGATCATTTGATAGTTGAATACATTTGTCTGTCAAATTTCTAAATTTATTTTTTACATTAAAGTTTTGAGCAAAATGCAAGTGAGTTTGATAATTTTGTCCAGAAGCGTATCTGTAAGGGACTCTAATGGAACGTTATTAACATAAGCAATGGGCAGTTGGTAAACGTTTTCTTATGTAATAACTTGAAATGTGGTGAAATGTTTGCCATTTCACTACAGTTGCTACTATATTTTTTGTAATTAGTAAGAGGTTGGGTCCCTGCGAGCTTTAAGTACCATGGAACAAGTCTGCGCATGGATGATTACCCACTCTTCAAGTTTCTGGAATGTGGTAAGAGTATTTTGACGGCGTGTTATGCGTCTACTCATCAGTGCTTTTGATAATGATGCATTGACCTCAGAGCATAAGAAGCGGATGATGGTTTTAGTGTTGAAACTCCTGGATTGCATACGAATCCTTTTTCCACGGTGTTCTGCCCTTCCTTGTCGCAGGTAAACCGATGACCTGTCAGTGATTTTTTTAAGGGGCCGAAAATATGGGAGTCACATGGGGAGAAGTCGGTGCTGTACGGAGGATGTTTGAGGACTTCCCGTCCAAATGTTTCCAGCAAGTGGAGGCTCTTCTTGGCTACTAGTGGCTTAGCGTTGTCCTAGAGCAGCACTATCCATTTCGAGAGCTTCTCTCTGCGCTTGTTTTCGATGGCCCGTTTCGGCTTCTGCAACGGGTTTAACCCCGTCCTAGCAGTCGAAAAGTATGGGCCCTTCTTCGTCGAAACAGAAACTGAGCATCACTTTTCCAGTCTTCATGGCAAAGAGAACTGTTTTGGGACACTACATCTATCGACAAGTATGTTTGTAGGAAGGCCTATTGAGTATATGTATTTTGATAGTATTACCAGGAATCAAATTGGATAATTTTAAAACAATTTATATTACTCGTCTCATAAATTACGTGATTAAGAATTTATTTCACTTCTTAATTTTAAAGCTGTATTATTATAATCAGAATTTCCAATTAAGCTTCTTTCATTAACCTCGCGTTCGTTATTAACTTAATGCCTTGGTTTGCTTTCAAATTCCGGAATTTAGATTGTAATAGGATTAGCTTTACGTGTAAATTGATATGGATTAATGTATCATTTAGATGAATTAACATATTTTGCTTTTCACTTCCTCGTTTCCTACACGATGTAATGGATTTGGATTTCAAATTAAATTTGCTGCTCGATTATTAATTGCACTCTACTGTGTGGGTGAAATTATATTACTAATCATTCGACCTACTTTTGGTATCTTCTCAGATTAATAAGAATCGAAATGATTTATTGAATAAACTGGAAGAAAGGGATAATTTACAGGGGTTGGACAAAATAATATCATTCCTGTTCATGCTCATGGCTCTGCCCAACTACACTGCTGGCAATAAAAAAAAATGCAACACCTAGAAAGAATGGGTCGATTTATTTTAAATTTTACACACATGTAGCATTGGTGGCATAGAAGAAATGATTCAAACTGCAAGACAATACCTCGAGAAGAACGTTGTACAGGGTGGCTCCCATGCCCCAGTAGACCACATTAGTAGATCGTATAACCGCCTCGAGCTTGAATCAGGCCTCGACTCTTGCATCATACGGTCATAAAGTTGCTGGATGCTGTCTTGGGGTAGGCCGGCGCAGTGGTGGAATTGTTGCAGCCTGCATGCAGCGACGATGAACTTTACGTCCTATCATGTCCTTGAGGAAAGTGGTGCCACATGCTGTGAGGCCTGCAAGCTAACACATGTTACCCTTTTGCAAGAAGGGCAGAAGAACAAGTTCCACAATCTGCTGGACATAGTGAATGTTCAATCCACAAACACTAAGGGTGATCGCGAGTTGTAACTGATCGCACCCCACACCATTACGCCAGGGGTTGGACCTGTGTGCCGTAGATGGTGCTCTGTTGCTCTTCGCCGCACACGTACACGTCCATCACTGGTGTACAGGCAGAATCTGCTCTCATCACTAAAGACCACAGACCTCCATTCGGCTCTCCAGTCGTCTCTTTCGCGGCACCCCGCAGCACAGTGTTCTTGCAGAAGTAGAGTCTGGCTAGACGGATCCGTGCCCGCCGTCCTGCAGTTTGCAAACGGTTACCAGTGGTCCGTCTTGACAAAGCTTGTGGCCCTTATCTCTGCTGTGGATGCCGTACGGTTGGTCAAAACTTCTCGTACGATTCGGAGGTCTTGGCATTGGTCAGATATGCGTGGGCGTCCAGAACCAGGTCTACGTGAGTGCGTTCCTTCCGTAAACCACTGCTGACAATTTCGAACCAGCATAGAAACATTACGACCGATCTGCACCGCGATACGCCGATGAGACCATCCAACCTCTCGAAGTCCCACAATCCGACCTCAGTCAAACTCCGTGAGTTGTTGCGCAGACGGCGGCGTGCGCGAGGTATTGCAGTTGTTGTCACTACACCTACAATTAAGTGTTCCAGTACAATCAGATGCCAAACTGATGATTTGATGCAAACCTGGTCGGAACCATTCTTCTCCAGGAGGGGCATAGGGGCCACCCAGTACAACGTTCTTCTGGACGTACTGTCTTGCAGTTTGAATCATTTCTCGTAGCCACACCCCAATAAGTTTTCATTCCCAAGGCATCCACGACCTGTAGCCAGCTTTTCTTCCCGAAATCTCACCATTTTCTCTTTCAGAGATGTTTCCCAATGCAGTATAAACTCATTCGCTTGCTCCAGACAACGTCCATTCATTTGTATCTTGCAATGTCCATACCCCTCTGATACTAAACTATCTTGGCATCGCTTCATTCATTCTGATACATGCACAATTACCCGACACTTTTAAAGACCCAAGTAATCGTTAATTCATACCAAATTTCTTTATGACTGATTGCCACATCTGATTTTATTCACTCTGTTTATAAGCTTTTTCCAGATGTGCAAGTGCATAGAACATTTTCTTTGGTACTCTAAGATACCTCTCCACAGTAATACGTACTGATCCACACATCCTCTGTCACTCTTGAATCCGCTCTGTACTTCCAAAATACTCTTATCAATCATTTTCAAACCATTTTATATAGGGATTCTTCCAAAGATTGATAGCAATAAGGATCTACAGTTTTGAGCAGTCTTATTGTAAAATTGAAGCGTTTGGCGATTCTAAAGGTCTTGGAGAACAAATACAAAGCACGCGTTTGGATCTCGTTTAAAAGTGTACAGAAGTCTGTCCTCCATTGTAACTGACATTTACATTTCTACAGAATCTTCTTTTGACCACTAAAGATTCTGTTGAACCCTTATTGAGGACATTGCTAGCCTTTAAGAGAGGATTCCTTTTGTAATTTCTATTTCCGGAGTACGATGGTTCTTGAGGGTGCGTAAGCAACGGCCCGTAGAAAATCATCAAGGAGAGGAGGTCGGACGCATGTGAGAGACCTTTCGCCTCACTCTACTCTTTTTCTCGCGTAATGACCAGCCGAATATCGCATCCAAGAAAGATGGGAGATAAATAAGCTTTTTCATAGGCTCTTTTATCGCTTCACATCGCGTTGGTCATCTGACTCTTAAGGAACCGCCTGTGAACTGGATGAAGTGCGTTCTCGAGTCACGACCGTCGTTGATTGTAAAATTGGGAGTAGTAGTCGTCCTCAGTTGGTTTCTAAGAGGATAAAGGTGGGGATCCTTAAAGGCCGTCATGTTTCATGCTGCGAAAGAGAAGTGTTACATTTATCGAAGTTTGATGAAGTCTAGAAAGCAATGAAATAGGAATAAACGATGAAAGTGTTAATAAGTTCATTGGAATGAATGTCCTAAATCTGAGTAAATTGATTTAATGTATACACACAATTGTAAATTTATTTTAATTTATTTTTATGCAAAGTAATTTGAGTTCATGTGATTTAAGCGTGTATAAATTTAAGAAGTCGGTTGAGTCTAATTACAGAGCATGATTACCATGGGGGAAAAGAAGGACTAACTGAATTTGAAAAGAGGCCCATTGTTGGTGCTCATCTAACTAAAGCCACGATTGAAATAGCGAAGTAGGTGACTGGATTCTTGATATCTACAATAGCCAAGATTGCCTACTTAAAACGACTTATACGGAGAAACAGGACATCCAAGATTGCTTACTTAAAACCTCAACACTATAGATGCAGTTAATAATTTCGACACTGGTGGGGGGGAGGGGTCTTGTGATATATGAAATGCATGTGGAATTTCCTGATAAACACAATGGGTTTGTTATTTTTTATGTTTTATTCATTCTTGAATTAATGCAGTTTTTTGGCCAACACGGATGGAGTAGCCTGGTAGTGTTGACATTGAACATCTCAAACAGCGTATCAGAACAGGTTCAACGTGAATGGGGCTCAGGTTGGATTTGACAATCGGAAACGGCGGTCAACACATTGAACACTCTGTAGGGCCATGTGTTAATTTACGTTTGTGGCATTTTGTTATTTGGAAATTGTGGTGATTGTGGATGTCTAACCAAATGCTGCATTAACTCAAGAATGAATAAAGATACGTAAATAACAAAAGCACCATTGCGTTTTTCAGGAAATTCTACATGCATTTCGTATATCACATGGCCCCTTTCCCATTGAAAAATTTTGCGTTTTATCCAAGATGACGGCCATCTTGGTTACATGATCAAAAGTCCTCCCCCCCACCATCATTAATAGTATCCCCGATCGAAATTATTAGCTCCCTCCATAACGTTGAGGTTATTAATGGCTATATATTTAGGTGGGTCAGACTTTTGACCCACCCTGTACAACAGTAGACAAGTGATTTTGACCAAAGCTATTCCTGACTCATATCTGGTACATCTAAATCTAAATCGGCAGTCGCATCCATATACCAAAAGTCTCTGATTTGTGCAAAGTAGTGCCTGGAATGTTGTGGCTGAGCACATAGTGGAAGAAGATTATGTTGTCTGAAGAGTGATGAGACACGTTGTTTTTTAACGACGATAGTTAGAGGGTTTGGTGGGAACTCCATGAAGCAATGGATCCAGCACGCCTTATCAAGATAACTCAAGGTGGTGGTATCATGGTATGGAACTGGTCACTTGATAGTCATTGGAAGTTCCGGTACATTCCACGGACTAACCTGACCATTGTTGCTGATCAACTCCATCCTGCAGTCTAATTTTTTATCATACGGTTTCTTCATAGACAAAAATGCTATTAATAAATAATTAAATATAAGCCGGAGATGTCCTCCAAACCAAGCTGTCACGTTGAAAGCCTACAATGGGAGGGGGGAACCCGGCTCACAGATCGAGAATTTCTCCTATCCAACCATCAGAAAGATTGACGAACTCACAGATAAATAACCGTGACAACTTGGTTGTCTTTAAGACACCTTGTGATAGCATGTCTGTCCACGTGTCTGCGACAGCTCAATTGGTAGAAGCGTCGACCATGACAGTCGAGGTTCCTGGCTCGAGTCCGGATCGCAGATTTTCCTACAACATTGCTATAGTTCTTCGCGCACGGTTGGTTCAGCAGTGGTTTAGCGAGCACGAAGATGAGTTCACTCATTTATCTTGCTCCAGAGCCCAGATATCTCAACCCCACAGAGTTTTTGGGACGACATATCCGACAGCAAGACCAGTCTTAAAGATATCAGTCCAGGAAGTTATGGGATGCTATTGTGCAGTTCCATTAGTGTTGGCTGCTAACCGATCTTATTAAAGATATCAAGACAAAACGTTTGAGGGGGAGGCCGTGGCCTGGTGGGCTTTCACTGAAACACAACTTCTGTGAAGTTAAGAAACATCAGGCACGGCTAGTCACTGAATGGGCGACTCATCATTGACTCACGATCTTCGGCGCCCCCCCCCCCGGCTGCTGTGACCATCATAAAGCAGTCGTTAATCCAGGTCCATTCAGGGACCCAATTCGTCGGCCTCTAGCCATACAAGCTCTGAATGGATGTATTGGATTAAAATAAAAAAAAATAACTTTCATATATAAGTCGTATCCGCTGTATTAGTCGCAGGACCTTGCAGAAGCCAAAATTTTAGGAAAAAACTGCGACTTATAGTCAGGAAAATACGGTAACTTTTTACTATTTAATATTGCTGACTTTATCATGTAACTTTACTTTATTGATTTTTACCGTCAGAAATGCGTAGCCAATTAAAAAAAAGAATCGAGATCGCTTGTTGGACATCTGTCTGTATTGCGTAGACAGATCAGTTGTTGTTGTGGTTATGGGCGAAAAGACCGATTTATCAGATTCTACAAAAACGGGATGATCATTGTAATTCAGGCCAAGAGTGGTAGCATTTCCGAAACTGCGCAGTTTATGAAATGTTTCGCTTGCTACTTGTTTCAGAAGCTTGCACTATGCATCGTGGTTTGATACCATTGCGAAATAATCGGCGTGGAAACTGCGGAGATGTGTATCGACAAGGACAGTACAGCGAACCCTGCCGCGTACTCATTGAAGTACAGGATTTGGAACTCTCCTCATTAACAAAGTGTTGCCTTCTCCGATAAGTCATAGTTTCTGTTCTATGAAGTGAATGGACGTTGTTGTTTTAGGCGGGAAACCTCCGAAAAGAATCCCCCTGCAATAGTTATTGGGGTATGTTTTCTTGGCCTGTCTGGGCCCACTTGAACGGCAGTCTTACACGATTTGTTATTTATTCATATTTGCGGATCAAATAGACCCATGGATGTTAAAAGTCATCCTTGGGATAGATATTTCAGCAGGGATAGATATTTCAGCGACATGTCATACGTTCCCGAACTTCCATCTGGAGACCAGTTTCATAGCAGCAGAAGTAACTCTATACCATGACACAACCACCAGAACCATGATTGAGTTGCTGAATAATGCATATTGGAGCCATTGCTCCATGGAGCTTCCGCCAAAACTTTCTGCCTGTTGTCGATACAAAACATCGTGTATTGTGATTCGTCAGAGCACATAATCTTCTAGTCTTCAGGTGTCCCAGTCACGACGTTCCAGACACCACTGTAAACAAACTTTCCTGTTCTAAGCAGAAATCAGGGGTTGTCGTATAGGCTGTCGTCGCATAGGTTGTCGTTGTAGCAGTGTTTCTCGGTATAAGTCTTGACTTTGGGAAACGGAAAATAAACGACGGCAGTCTCGGTCATGATTGATTGTCTTTGAGCCACACTTCCTCTTTTAGCAAAAACTCTGGTTCATTTGTCCAACAGTTAACATTCTAGATATGGAGAATCTAGTCAGCTGAATCCATTGTTTCAAACGTGGCTACAACTAGACGAGCACCAAAAATGGTTTCGAAGACGGGTCCTTTTTTTCCCCTCAATGTTGACCAAGCTCTATTAGATCTACCCAGCTTCTTCTTAAATAAGTGTTAAGTACACGTTTAAATCACATGATTTCAAAGTATCTTGGATAAAAACGGATTAAAACAAATTTACATATGGTTCACAGATGTTTCTAATTCATTGGCTAATGTGTATGCGTATAACCATCCCCAATTCCAATTGCCTAATTGTAAAACATTGTTTAATTTGTCTAAATCCATCGATAAACATAATATTTATTGGTCCGAGTTGAAATAATAGTGTGTGTGGTTTGCTAAGCTTCAGGGTCATGTCTTAGCCATTTCCATGTTCGATGCCAGACTTTTTAAAATTTTGTTTTGATCTCCATGAAAAATGTCGAATGAACGAAAACAATTGTATTTTTGCAAAGAAAAACGTATCAGGGAAGTGGAAACCAGGCGAGCGATCACCTGATCGCAAAAACGTTAATTATCGGTACAGCCTTCAAACGCCATGTTTTCAAACGTGATTCCACCAATCAGATTAGACTTTAATCGAAAAACGCTTGAAAAACGTTGTTTGGCGTGCTTGTGAAGCACGTAGCACTTTTTTTTATACCCACGCACAGAACTCGATGCACATTATAAATTTACAATACTGAAGTTGAATTTCCCTGTTTTGCGGCGAAATCAATGGATTCCGTGTTGCCACGCGACTATTTACACAAATTCTCTGAATTCCTTACGAATGGTTCAATTTCTTAAGGTTGCAGGACGGCCAATATTGAATAAATTGTTGTACAACTTCTTGCTAAAAAATTAGCATTACAGTATTTTGTAATTAAATTTTTAGTGGAGAGTAATCAACGAACGAGTAATTTCTTTCTTACCTTCCTTTTCTTCGTCTCTCCTATTTCTCTTGGTGTTGATGTCAAAATTATTGATACCTTTTCTTCCTCTGAGAGCCTTGATCCTTTAAATATGTCTTCTTATATTGTTAAATATCTTAAAAGTGAGGTAATTTATCCTCTCTCATTACAGAAGGTTGATTACGATCTTTGGTAAGGATTTATTGCGTCACATCACGGCCTTCTAGAAACTACCAGGCCTGAACATGAGGTCAGTAGTGTGTTGTTGAAGCATTAAGATTGTGACGTTAAAGTTACTTATGTAATAGCACCACCAGAACGACGTGACAATGTTTTATTTTTTTTTTTTCCATGTTCAGGCCTTGTATTTTCTAGGAGGCCGTGGTCACATGCACGTGCGCATGATAGAAAGCACATGAAATGATACTATTACATCCGCATTTGCGTTTCATTCGAAAACAGTAAGGCCGAGTTAGGATGGTCTCGCGTTTGCGTGCGACAGTCACTCTTTTGTCGCCGGTATCTAGAGCCAGTTCATTATCTACTTTCTCAAGTGAGTCTTCTCAACTGAGTCTTTAACAACAATGGACTTACGCGGTTGAGATGAGGAACACTTGGGGTACAGCAATGTCACTGTATTATTGCTGAACACTGAGTTGAGAAGTCTCAGCTGAGAAAGTAGATAATGAACTGGCCCCTAATCTCTCGCGTAAGATTGCGACATCGCGTATTGAAGTACCGTACTGGCCCGATTATAAGCCACTCCCGAATAGCATTTATGATAGTTTAACTCTTCATCTTTTCCGTCCGTCCGTCCGTCCGTCCGTCCCCTTCATAATTTCTGCATTTTTTGAGGTAGAAGGTTGAAATTCGGAATGTAGCTTACTGTGGGCATGAGCATCCTCACTATTTAGTTTGGTTTTGATTGGCCCACTGGGGTCGGAATTACGGGGGTGGGAGTTAGAAGGGACCAAGTGATCTATGTGGTATTTCGGTATGTACGAGAGTGAAATTCGATATGCATATTCCTGTAGGCAAAATCTACATTCCTATGAAGTTTGGGCCAAATTGTCCCGGTAGAGTCGGAGTTGTGGGGGTGGCAGTCACTTGATCTTTAGAACTATGGCAACATATGACGTGTAATATATCATTCGATCGAAAATGATGAGAAAGGAAAGAAGATAGGGTTCATTTATATCTTCTATATACTAAGTTCAAGAAAATCAATTTTTAGAAAAAAAAATTGGGGGATTAAAAAGTCCAGATGAAGGGGTAAAAATAGATGAACTCAGGGTTTCCGCTACTTGGCTATACCTTGCTATACTTTCGGGAGGCTTAATTTCTTGTTAAGTAGCGGAAGAATGGACATATACTTATTGATTTTATAATGTCCGTCCGTTCCCTTCGTAATTTCTACATTTTTTGAGGTAGAAGGTTGAAATTCGGAATGTAGCTTACTATGAACATGAGTATCCTCACTGTTTAGCTTTGTTTTGATTGGTGCACTGGGGTCGGAATTACGGGAGTGGGAGTCAGAGGAGACAAGATCTATGTGGTATTTAGGTATGTAAAGGAGTGAAATTCAGTATCCGGATTCCTCTAGGGAAGATCTACATTACTATGAAGTTTAGGCCCAATTGTTCGAGTGGGGTTGGAGTTGCGAGGGTGGCAGTCACTTGTTCTTTAGAACTATGGCAACATATGGTATGTTATGTTATTCGATCGGAAATGATGAGAAAGAAAAGAGGACAGAGCTATTTTGCGTTTTCTAGATACTACATTCGAGAAAATCAATTTTTTATATTAAAAAACTTGGGGTGGAGTTGGGGGGCGGGGATAAAATGCAGATATAGGATTAAAATAGATGACCGCGGGGTCCATTACTTGCCTATACTCAGGGGGGTTACTTTCTTGTTAATAAATGTATAAATGTATTTTTGCTTCACAGCTAAAGCTCCTCCTTGGAAAGTTTACAAGATTTTATTTCATTGTTTAATTTAAACTTTTAGTTTTAAATTATAATTCAAACTGAAGAAACTGAAGATGAGAAAAACTCTCGAAAAGTTATTTCTTTATTATTTTTTTTATTATTTAAATCCCCAATTTTGAACTGTTCTTTTACATCATCAAGACATCGTTTTCTACACCTTTCTACTTAATGTTGGGCAGTCAGTGCCCGTTCAACATTTCTATTTTCCAGCTGTATCTCCAGCCTTCTCGTATTTTTCAACTGTACCGGAAGCTTGTGCAAGCTAGATGTTGCGTTAGAGGTCCGAACAGGTGAAAATCCGAGGGCGCCAGATCTGGACTGTAGGCTGGACGGCGTAGGACTTCCCACTTCCAGGACTGCGATTTTGCGACACTGATGCAGCAACACCTTCCTGCTTACAATATCTGTGCCTTGCTGAACATTTCTTCTGTCTTCCATCTGTATTTCCTCTGTCTTTTTACAAGATATATACCTTTGTTTAGCAATTTCTTCCATCCTTTTAACAAGTCTACTTTCATCAGAACCTATATTGGTGACTATTTATTTATTTACTTATTTATTTATTTATTTATTTATTTATTTATTTATTTATTTATATCATTTCATTAACATTAAAAAAGGAGATTCACATATTTATGTAATTGTTCTTCAGAATGTTCTTCAATTGCCTTTCCTTTAAAACGTAAAATATCGCTATTCTAAATGTTAGCAAGGAGTTGTATACTTTAAGTATACTTTGCTCTTTAGAGGTCTCCTGCGTTCTTATGTAGGTTCTAGTATTTGAAATCGTCGACCAGCAAGACGGGAACTCACAATCAGCGACTTTTGAAACATTGAAAGATTCTTCGTTTTCTCCATTGCCAGAATGAGTTCCTTAGATTACTGCTATGCAGCACTTGTAAACAGGTGCTCGTCATCACGAAATTTGCATAAAAGAGCTATGAGTCATTGTTACATTAATTTGAATCAAGTTTTTAATTCATTAGTCGGTATGTATAGGTCTTATGACGGCGGCTAAGTTCACGATCATGTTTTATCCTCACGCATAATAATTGCACATACTAACCATATTAGACTTCTTTTTGAGAACTGGGTGGGTTGAATGTAAGCATAAGATACATTTTCCAAAATTATCCTTAATCATGTCCGAAAAAAAACTTCGGATCACTTTCAACAATACTCGAAAGCGTACCGTTTCCGACTTATTGCTGCTCATACTAAAAATTCTACCTAAGTACTTTGTATAATGAAAATCTTTGTATAATATACCTGTTGGTTATCTTGATATACAGTTTAGTTGAGTGGTCATCATGTCAGTTCTGGAGGGCAAATTGTTGGAGCTCCGTTAACTAGTCATCCTGTTCATTTGGCTGCATTTAGTGTTAGTGGGAAAACATGTTTATAAAACACAAGAGTGGGAGGAAACCAATACTAACTGACAAAGACAGGAGGGCATTGAAGAAGATTCTCAGCAGCGGCAAGAAGACCACAGCGACGAAAGTGACTTCAGAGATCAATCTGCATCTGCTGCACTTATTTCCATGGACGAGCGGAGGAACTTCGCAAACAAAATATTCATGGACGAGCTCTTATTGCACCACTTGTTACTCTAAATCAACGCAAAATGGAAACAGCATTGATTTTAGCAGCAGAAAACCTGGTCTGCTGATCAATGTTTTGTTTATGTCCAGAGAACACCGACGGGAGTGTACAATTCAGACTTAGCCTCTCCGAAAGAACCTGAGCTGTGTCTGCATGAAGAATGACTGAACATCCATTAGGAATTACCCAAGAGAGTTCATGCATCGACTCCAAGACGGATTCAGGCTGTTTTGCAAGGTTTTCTTACGTGTTTCCATTATATTGCCAATTCATGTATTTGTCGAAGTAAACCGCATATTCCTGTGTCAAACTAAACTGTAAGGAAACATGTTCCGTATTTGGCTTAACTATTTAGTGAATCATCCTACGGAGGGTTGAGGTAGTTAACAATGAACGGTTTTGACCTTCTTGCACGATCCATGTGACCATATGATGCATGAACCTTCAAATATGTGCACAGTAGAATAATTCTAAGCAGTTAGCTCACCAAGTTAAGTCTAAATTAGTGGCAAAATTGAATATGTTTTGAGGAGGATATGCGCCCCTTCCGACACCGATATGAGTTATTCCCTAAAAATTGAAATGTGCAAGGAGCAAGGTCTCGTCGTAAGTGAAGGTACCATCAGTAACATTATTCAGAAGAACAAACAGCTTCCACCTCAGGACAGAGATGGAAGTAAAAAACGAACCAGAAAGAGAACCCAGCTTACCTGTAACACAGCCAGCATGAAGAGAGTTCGACGTATGGCGTTATTAGAAAGTCCATCTACACAGGCCACATGGCCAAGAAGCTGAAAAGGCCTCAAAGAAGTGTCGGATCTATCATTCGAGAGAACTTAAAACTGCAGTATCAGGATATGTTTTATGGTCATCGTCTGACAGAACGCCTTAGATGAAGAGGTGAACTTGATCTGCAATAATGTTTATGCTACAGATATTAGAGGACCCAATTCATGCCAAGAAAACGTTCCCCAACCATTACTCTGCCTCCACCAGATATGAGGGGGTTCATGGCTTTATTTTGTTTACGTCATATTCTAAGCCTTCCATCAACATGATGCCACAGGGACCTAAAGTCGTCTGGTCCAATCCTTTTGCTACTGTGCCCACAGGAGGCGCGCTTAACTTTAGGAAACGTTTAGGAGAGTTGCCGTTTGTGAAATGCTCATTCTACCCTGTCTTGCACCTATGCCAAGCGCGAAGTCAATCAGATCACTGGTTTTCCCCAGTTTTGCTATGGTTTCACGCTTAACTTAACAGTAGGAATCGACAATCGAACAGTGGAGTGGTCCAGAAGCAATATTTTCACTGCCATATTCGTCCAGGAAGTAACCACGGAAAATGCACTGAACTAGACAAGAAGCCAGATGAAACCTAGTTAAGTCATCAGAGGATACGATGTAATCCTTTCCTATCAGGACAATAAAGCTGATTGTTGATTGACGAGGGACACGGAGAGGTTAGGAGATCTAGTAGCCTTTTGGATGTCTTCGAAGTGGCGTCTAGGATGTGACGAGACCTGCGATGCCTGAGGAGACTTTTAAAGTTGAGCGGGTGATCCAGAATATCGCAATCAGAGGATTGGGATGGTCCTTAATCTTCGGCAGCAGCTTCTTCAGCAACTCCTGGACGTAATTTCCAATTGGAGGAGGTATATCGAAATCTTCACCAATGGAAGTATTGGTTGCAATTCTTCGATCTTCAGGGTAACGTTTTGTAGGTCTTGCATATTGTAGCCCATGCCATAAAGAAAAATGGTTCGGATGACCATTTTATAAAGCAAAAGTTTGCTATGTGTTCCAAGTGCGCTGTTTCGCCCCAGAAGAGCAACCAGATTGAACTTTGCCTTCTTAGCCGTATTGATCGCATAGGAGACGTGGTCACCCTAATTCAGTTTGGCATCTATCACCATTCCGAGGTATTTGTAATTTTTCAACCATTCGAGCTCTTTATCAGACAAAAAGGAAGAGAGGACTCGGGGGTTTTCGTAATGAACATAGCCTTGCATTTGCCAACGTTTAAGGTGCGTCTCAAAAGTTTAAAGACATTTATGAATACATGATTAAGAAAGTTCATTTACAGAAAAATGAAGAGAGAATTTTTATAGAGGTGATTTTCAATGTATTTCATTTACATAAAAAATAATTTCTGAACAAAGCAGCTCCACGCAATACAATGCCTTGTCAATGTCAGTTCACCCAAGTTAAGATTGCTGAAATTTGGAAATTGAAGGCAGAAGGAAAGTCTGTTGCGGAAATTGTAAGATTAACTGGAAGATCAAGAGCTGGTGTATACGCTGTACTAAAAAAGACCTTCAAATTATGCATCCAAATCCAGATCCGGGAGACCAAAAGCCACCAGTAGCCGTGATGACAGACACATTGTTCGTCTTGCTGGACAACAAACTCTCTCAATAAGGCAAATGCAGCAAGCTTCGGGTTTGAAAATATCAAAGGACACTATACACAGACGAATAATTAACAGTGGTCATTTGATGTACAAGAAAATTGCCAAAAAAACCACCGTTAACGCCAAAGCACATGGAAGCCAGATTACAGACAGATGAGTGGATGACGGTGTAATTTAGCGATGAAAAACGATGGAAAATTTGGATGGCCCAGATGGTTTGACAGCGTATTGGCATGATCTACGAAAGGAACGTAGGTCGTTTCTTAGCAGACAACAAGGAGGTGGTTCGGTGGTGGTTTGGGGGATGTTTGGGTTTTATGGTACGAGTAGCTTCGTTTTTCTCAGTGGATGGCAAAATGCACAGAGTTATCAACAGACTCTTGCAGCTTATCTGCTGCCTGTTTATGAACGACTAAAGTCCGGTCGACTTTAACCCAGACCGCGTATTGTGCTCTGTGATTGGTCGCTGTAATCACGTGATTTGTTGGGGCAGTTAACAACGCACTCTGATAAAAAAATTTGAGCCCTTCCCGATATATCGATGTCTATCTTGATATATTGGCACGGAAGTTATCAGGTTGTTGCAAACGTTTTTTCCGGATTTTTATTTCAACACAAAAATGATTGAACTTGAATGACAGATTCAGCTCATGCAGATGCCGGGCAATGGTTGAAAAGTGAACCTTGAACTGTTCTGCGAGTTCCCTCGTTGTTACATTGTGATCTTCATCAATTGCTTGGCGTAGATCACCATCTGTAATCATGATTGGCCGACCAGAGGAGATGCATCTTGAAGAGTGCTATCTCCGCGTCTGAACCGCCGATACCATTCTTCTATTGTACGTAAACTAACAGAGCCATCACCTAAACGTTGGCAAATGTTTCGGGGACATTGCGCAGCACTAATCTTTCCAGAATACTCGTAGAAGATTATTGCTCGAATATGCTCGCGTGAAAGGTCCATTTCAGACCGTTGATGGCACTCACAGATGTATAGTAAGAAAGTTGATTCTTGGATGTAATGTACCAAAGATATTCAGGAATCGAATGCAATAATTTGTTTGAAAACATATGAACACCCCCCTCGGAAAATGAGCCCTTCTAGAACCGGAAGAAACTTTTGCAACAACCTGATATTTTGTAAACAGCTGGTTTGATATCCTTTTCACACAACCTCTCGTCAGCAGAACGACTTCGCCTGTATTATTTTAATATTAAACTATAAATTTATAAATTAAAAAAAAAAAACTGGAAAAAACTAAAATAATTAAAACATATGAAGTGCTCGCAGGAAGCAGCAAACAGGTGCTCGCAGGAAGTGTGAATGAATCCAGTGCGCATGTGCAAAATTAATTTAATGAAATAAATGTAATTAAAAGCATTGTCGTGAATGAAATACGCCATTGATTTCATTGTAATAGCAATTGGTTTGTTTGAAAGAACAATACAATTACTTTCTCATAGTTTACTGAGGAACTACATAATGACCCAACAAGAACGTGGATTTTGCAGGTGACGTCAGAACCGAACAACTCCCGACCAATCACAGAGCACAATACGAGGTCGGGGTTAAAGTCGACCGGACTTTAGGAGGTCCAGAAGTCGTGTTTCAGCAAGATAACGCCAGTGTACACACTGCTGCATCAACAATGCGATGGTTTCAATCCCACAATATCAACGTCATGAAATGGCCAGCCAGAAGCCCAGACCTAAACTCTATCGAAAACCTTTGGGGGATCGTGACTCGTGAAGTTTATGCCGATGGCCGTCAGTTGTCATCAGTGCAAGATCTCAATAGAAGAAAGCTGGTATAATTTAAAACCAGAAGTATATTGTTGAAGTTGATTAATTCAATGCCGAAGCGTGTATTTAAGTTGATTAAAGCTAAGTTCATTTGAGACAGCCTAAATATTTTCATATCTAAATTATTGCTTTTTTTTTTTGGAGAACTGTGATAAAAACTTGTTTAATTACGGCCTATAAACTAATTTCAGACGCAGTTTTCATTATAATGTTTATGCTACTTTCTTTTTATGCAAAAGTTTTGCGCCTTTAAACTTTTGAGACGCACGTTAGATTGTCTCCACTTAGCAAACCATTTAAACAGTAGAAAAGTTGCTTCAGGATTTATACCGTGATTTGTGATCATGTGACATAACAGTCACTTAATTTGCGTATTTTGTGAGGTGTACTTAATATAATGACAGATCAACTGCAGTGTCCAATTTTACTTTTACGCTATTTCCATTCTATTTTTAAATAATCAGATTGCGAAAGGGTTATTTAAAATTTAACCGAGCCCACAATGTTTGTGTTGAGCCACTGTGATTACGAAGCCGTTGTATTATCACTTATGCTTATTTTTAAATAAATCCACTTTAAATTATCCATTATATTATTATTATCCAATTATCTAATCGTATAGAATGTGAGAATATTTTTATTATTAATAAAGTTCACAGTTAAGCAAATAAGCGTATCTCGTATATTTATGAAGGGAATTGTTGTAGCTTGGATAGATCTAATTGTGGGAATAAAATTTGTAAGACATCACTAAGAGCAATTGCATTTCAGGGGTCAAATATTTCTCCAAGTGATGGTGGTTTATATCAAAAGCGTTACGTCGTTCCAAGCGAGATGTCTCTTTCCCTCCCTCGTCGTAGGAATAGCAGCGTTCCTGTTCCGTTGCATGCTCAACGGGCGGCGTCCAAGTCGGCGTCGGCGGTCGTCTTTGGCAGCGACGGGGAGAAGGCATTGCATGGAGCGGTCGAGTCGCAACCCATGAGACCGGAGCCGAACCCGTCACACCGAGTTCCCGACGGTTAGCCTCGGCTTCTCGGACTACCCACGACCCTTAGAGCCTCCCACGCTTAGTTATTATTATTATTTTTTTTTTTTTTAAGATTTTTTTAATTTTTTTAAAACGCGTATTATCCTATTTCCTCCTCCGCCGCCGCCGAGCGTCGATCCTCGCTCGGCCGTTTCATGGGGCTGCTGCCGTCGGTTGAGACATTCGAGCCTATCGTCGACTGATACAAATCCCAGACAAAGCCAGGACGTTCGGCCAAGGGACAGGGTGGAATGGACCGCGAACTCTTCGGAAGACAACATCAAAGGTGAATTGTCAAAACTTTGAAATAAATGTTAACAATTAGATGGAAGCGCTACCCTTATTTGCATATTCAGTTATTATTATACTGATTCTGAAACGCAATGAGCTTTTACTTGTTTAATAATAACATGTCGTACATTGATATTAAAAATTAAAATTTATAATAATAATTATAATTTATTTAAATTTTATTTTACTCCAATCAATTTTTTTTTAATAATACAAACGTAGCTGCGAAGAGTCTCAAGTGTTTTCATAATTAATCTTAGACACCTAATTTGTTTATTAAAATTAATTTTTTTTTTTTTTATTATTAATATAAAAGCTTCACCTGTCGAATAGCGAAATTGGGTGAAGCCAGCCTAAGGCTCCCCCCTTTGGAATCTTACTTGGAGTTGCAACCCTTTAATAAACTGAAGATTCTCATATCGCTCTTTGCTGCGATATTAATACCAAAAGCATAACAATAATCCAACCAATATACAAAGAATGTATTTCCAGCTTAATAGACCACTTTAAACCAGATTTAGTTTTACTGATTAGTAAAATTTAACCACGATTAACCGCATTATTAATCTTGCTTCTTCGAATGCGATTTCTCACTGAATAATTGAAATCCTTATATTGGGTCGATTAGCGTTCGTTGTTGACATGTATCGACTCTATCTCGAAGCTTCATTAACATTTGAATGGGCGTCATTTCATAGCCGTTGAATGCAAATTAAACGGCGAGGTAAATTTGCATACATACAAAAGGATTGGATTATGCTCATGCCTTTTGGTTAATTCCTAAGATTTAGTTTATATTTCGTTTGTCATTTTTAATAAGGCCTTTCGGTTTAGGTTTGACCTTTATGGACATGTTTGCCTTCAAGAAATAAGCCGCAAGGAGAGTGTTTGTTTTTCTAAATCAGCTGCCTTCCCCCTTAAATACTTAATTTTTAAATCTATTAAAACAGACGGCCACCCCCCTGTTAAAGGTTCTTTAATTAACGTTCGCAGAATTTGATATTAAAATTGAATTTGCAAATATGGTTTCCAATAAAGTACAGTATATCAGAATGACTTTTTTATCAGGATATATTAAATATGTCGAAACGTTAATGGTTACAATTTATGATTAGTACCCAAGTTTTTCATGATCATTATGTATCAACTTATTTTAGATACGTTATATCGTGTTTACATTTATAAACAACTCGGATACAGTTTTAAAGAACCTGATCGAGATTTTAACTCCACAATTAACACAAAATTTGTCAAGGAAAGAATATGATAAAGACTTACAGGAGCTGTGTTCATAAAGTTTAACCGAGAATTGTCTTTATGTTCAGTGGCTTTTTTTTTTAAATCACAAGACGTATGACAGACCTTTCCGTGCGTCTTTCCAGCGTTGTTGTTTTCTCGAGATTTGTTTCGAAAAAAAAATTGGCAGCTAGCTCAAAATGTATCGAATTGTATAGAGATCTGCTTTTGATTCTTTTTTTTTTGAAATTGAACGGGTTACAACAATAAGGTACTGAACTGCCAAAATTATTTTTTGTGGGAAAATGTGATTAAACTTTGAGAGGAAGTGAATGGTACAGTTCATTCCAAAAGCGTTTTCACTTAGGTGAACGATCTTCGGCTTCCTTGCATTACATTAAATCAGTGAGATTAATCGCTCCAGGCAAGAAGTCTAGTTCGAATCAGGTTGGACGATGCCATTTACTGTTTCTTAGCAACAAGGATATGTAGGCATAATGAGTGACGTCAAACTGTTTTAATTGAAATCTGATTTTGAGCCTTAATTAGGAAAGTTTTTATTTATTATTAAATAAAAACGCTGCATAATAACGTGAAAACTACACGAATAAGTAAGCGATAAGTTGGCAAAGCACGCTCAATAATACACGAATGTCGAATACACGAATTAAATCATTAGATGTTTTTCATGAAATAATTAGGTAGTAGTAGAAAATTAACTTTAAGTTTTCTGCACATTTAACAAAATAATAACATATAATGTGTAAATCTTTTATGGTATTTAATAGGGAATAGCTATCGATCTTTCGAAATGAAATACAGTATCTTCTGGGTTTATGCTTACAAAAATAACGTATTGGCAAAAAAATTGTATTCTCATCCATGACGGGAAAAAATAATGTATAACAATACATTATCTTATATACAGGATGAGTTTTTTAAAAGTGGCCCGGTGGACAACGTGTAAAAATGAGTATGAAAAGAGATAACAATGATCAAAGATCAGTGCAAATAACCTAGAGTAGGTGCTGGAAGTGTCCCCAATTGGCACACCTCGAGGCTCGTATGAAGCCATGTCCACATGTTCCTGAAGGCACGAGCAAGGGTTTCCGCTGGAATGGCCTGAATAGCTGTCTGGACGTTTTGTTGAAGGTCGGCGACTGTGCGCAGATTGTTCTGGTAGACCACACCTTTCAGTGCACATCCAGAGGAAGAAATCGCAGATCGATGGGTCTGGCGACCGTGATGGCCAGGGCTGTTCTGTTCCTGAATACGGGCAAGTGTTGCGTGTGCAGAACGGGCTATTGCACCATCTTGCTGAAAGTAAGCATTGGCACGCTCGTCATCAGTAAGTTGTGCGATAAACACGTTGAAGATGTTGTGCACATAACTGTCACTATTCACAGATTCATTGAAGAACACAGGGATGATGCGGCAGGCGGAGACAGCACACCACACTCCAATTTTTTATGGATGCAGTGGAGACTCCGTTAACACATGCGGACTGATGTAAGACCAGTGGCGCATGTTCTGTGAGTTGACGTAACTGGACAGATGGAACCACGCTTCATCTGAGATGAACACATAACCATCCTCCGGCACCTGCGGAGCAATGGTGCTCAGAAACCATTCACAAGACTGAACCCTGGCCGACTTTCCACGTCATGCAACTGATGCACAGTGGTCATTTTGAAGGGGTGTAAGTGTATATCCTGTTTCATGACATCATTGCACTCGACTGAGACAAACCCAGTTGCTGAGACAGCCGCCGTGATGACGTTTGCGTAGCATGTGTTCTTCAGCAGCAGCAGTGGTTGCTGTCGTGCGGACCGTCCTTTTACGCACTTTCTTTGCATTCAGTACTGATCCGTTGCATGCCATTTCGCAATTAAGTTTTGCATTGCACTCTTAGCAGGAAGTTTTGCAGGCACAGCACTAACTTGAAGCTTAATTTTAAACTCATCTGCACACTGTTTCCACGAAAATGCGCTGTTGCAGAGATAACACCATTTTCGCCACTTCGCACAAACGACTACCATGCACACCAATGTCACTCTCTCAACTGTGCAATATGAACTGCGTAATATCACATGAATGACAAGTCATTTGAAAACTTATTGCGCAGTATTTCGCGCCAGGCCACTTAAAAAAAAAAAAAAAACTCATCCTGCATGAAGAAAGCATATACTTATGCAGTATACAATATGCTGTTTACTATACGATATATAGTAATGGCTTTCATTTTCTTATAAAATATACGCATAACGTATGGCGGCATGAGCAATTTCGCTATCAAAATATTACAGAATTTAAAAAGTAATAAGTAAAAATATCAGTGTTCGAAATACAGGGGGAAAAAAACTAAACTAAATATTTATTGATGAAAATTCCACAGCTTGGATTCGAACCGGGAAACTTCAGCTCTTCGAAGGTTCCTGGTTCGAGTTCAGCCTGTGGAGCTTTCGTTCCTATTTTCATCGATAATTTAAACGTCTGAGGTTTTACGTAGGATAAACCTTCATCGAACATTCTTGAGATATTCTTATATATTTATTGCTTTGTTTTTAATAAGTGCATTAAATATTTCATCTGCAAAGTCGATCTTTGAAATAAAAAGCAGCGATTAATCTTTTCAGTTAAAAGTGCTGTAATTCGCCCACACCAGTCATAAACCTAATCCCTATTTCCACTCTTGAGGGCCAGGTCCATTTTAATCTTCTACGATGTTCGTTCAAACTACTAGACATTATAACCGATCAACTTCGCTTAGCTTAATTCCTGCCAAGCAAGTGAAAACGCTTTTGGAATGAACTGAACATCCCATCATCGGTTGATCGGCCTCGGTGGCTCAGCAGGTTGCGTGATCGCCTCTGATGCCCGAGTACGCGGGTTCGATCCCGGCCGAGGACGACGAGGATTTTTCAGGGGTAAATCCTGAGATCACGCACTTCCTTCGGAAGGGAAGTAAAGCCGTTGGTCCCGTGTAGTCGTTTGCCGGCTGCACGTTAAAGAACCCTTGCGAGGCAAAATTTGCGGCCCCTATAACGCCGTCCTGAAATGACCATAGCAGTTGAAAAGGACGTTAATACCAAACAAACCAAACCAACCAAACCATCATCGGTTGTAACCGAAAACTCAATTTTGCTTAAAATATGGACTTGAGTACCTTATTGCACTAATCCCTTCAATTAAAAAAAAATAAGAGTAATTGTCAAATATCAATTAACCTGCAATTGAGTGGAAGCGTGAGCAATTTGTTATGACATTGTTTGCAACTCGCTAGCTTTTCATTTTCCAAAGCGAGCATATATTTAAGCTATTATTATATAAATAATAAATTATATAAATAAATTATTATTATCGCTATTATTTATTATATAAATTTTAAGACTGTTTTTAAATTTCACCTCTCAATCAAAGTTTAAAAATAAAATATGAAATGCGTATTCACTCATGTTAAGACATTCTATGGAACAGACATAAAGATGTTATTGAGGTTTATCATGTGTTGGCTTTTTGACGAAAATGTCTCCGTCTTAGAGTGATCAAAGGACCTGAAGATGAGTCCAGATGAAATGAAAAAACTACTATGTCAGATAGATACATAAGAATTTTTTTGTATTATGATGTCCATCTGAGAGTTTTTAAATGCTGGTACGGTAGGACCCGAAGCGATGTAGGTGGCACTAACATCGGTCATATTAAAAGAGAAAGTTCAATGCGTGTGTTTTTCAGATGAGAACACTTTTCACGTACCCCGGAAGATGGAAAAAACACAATTGTGCATTGTGGCCGAACATAAGATTATTGGATCTTTCTTTTTTGCTGAGTCCTCCATTACAGGCCTGCTTTATTTGGACATGCTGCAGTGCTGTGTAGCGTTTCATTTAGAGGAGTACCAACTATGGTAATTTATCAACAGGATGTGCCCGTCACATTGGGCATTATCAGTTCGGGAATTCCTCGATTCAATCGATGGTTTGGAAGAGATGGTCCTTAGACTTTTTCCTGTGGGGATATGTTAAGGATAAAGTGTTTGTTACACCGGTCCTCGATGTGAAAACATTAAAGACAAGAATAACGGATGCGATATTGACGGTAACAGACATGCTGGCAAATAAGTGCCGCGAAATTGAATATCTGATTTTTTTAGAGCTAAGAAAGGTTCACATGTTGAAGTGTACAAGCGATGTGAAGAAAAACTTTTTGAGATGAAGATCATAATACAAAGTATCTATCTGACATTTGCCGTATGTGGATACGCATTGTCGTGAAGAAAACAAATAGAAGACCTGGTCGCTTCTTTCTTAGAGCAGATTGGAGAGTTCGTAAGAAATTTGTATACTAAACAGTATTAATTGTACGACCTTTTTCAAAGAAATCTGAAGGGGGGGGGGGGTGACCCAATACTGCTTGTGGGAGGGGGTCCCCTATGTAACATATTTAGTTGACATGCTTCCCCCTTGAGCCCCGCGGCGGGGGGAGTGCTGCAGCCCCTTCAGCACTCCTAACTCCCCTGACCTGAATCCATTGGACTACTACGTATAGAGAGAGAGAGAGAGAGGTCAATGAACACCCCCATAACACCAAAGATGAATTGAAAGCTGCCACTGTTCGAGTAATGACCAATATGAACCATGACCATTTGATTCGCGCATGTCGACGCTTTCGATCTCGTATTGAAGCATTCATTGAATAGCCATATAATAAGGTTTCTTGTGTATGCTCATGATAGGTTTCGATAATAAAGTTATTATCTCGACTTATATCTCCGTTTTCTTTCTTGATGTGAATCTGTCCTCAAATACCTTATGCATCCTGTACTAATACGATACACATACATAAAATACTAACTAACTTCATCAGCTGTACGATTAAAAAAAAAGAACGTCCAGATCTAATTTGAACAGGTTCCTCTTAGATACAGGGTGTCCCACGAGGACTCACTGATTTCAAGAGCAAATATCTCTGAATTGGAAATTTTTTCCAATTTCGAAAGTCGTAAAAATCTGATACCGAAGTTTCAAATTTAGTTAGAAACGTTGCCGACAGGTGGCGCTGTACGTTGCGTACTAAAACAAATGTTTCATTCTTTGTTTGCGCCATCTCTATGCTCGAAAGTATCACGTTTTAAATCGATTGTGTTGTGATTGCAGTGGCTGCTTGCAAAGGACAGTTTATAGCCCATTTCTCGGACTCCTTACTGCGACTGCAGCGCCATCTGTCGGCAACATTTATAACTGATTTTGAAACTTCCGTATCAGATTTTTACAGCTTTCGAGATAATAAACATACCACTCGTTTCATTCTATTATCGATCTCAATTTCCGGCATATTTACTCTTAAACTCAGGGAGTCCTTTGTGGGACACCCCGAAGAAATCAATTATTATGCATTTTGGAGAAGTACAGTTTAATAATTCTGATCTCGAAGGGGAGAATGCTTCATGGTATTATTAGGAAACGTGCAGCTTCGATAAGAAGTAATTATTAACCTCAAATTTATAACTGCGAACAGATCTAATGTTAGATGAAGTATGGAAACCACTGGTGAATAAAGAGGCTGGACGATTCGTTTAGTGGATAGCGCTTGCTAGTTCATTTAAGTACCCTTCGTCGCTCGGAGAAAAATAGTTTTTTCATATTTATGTATACAGAGTGTTCTCGAATATCGTATATAAACTTGGGCGGGATGATAGAGCGATAAAATCTAAGCAACATTTCCCTCTTTCATTTTCTTCTCTGGGGCATTGTTTTTGAGATACAAAATGTTGGACGTCGCGTAGACGTAATATGCCACTCAACCCCTGCCTCCGAAACACGTCAAATCATGGTCAATCATGTAATAAAAAGAACAAAAACACACTGCACACAGTACAATAATGTGACTTGTTTTTTATGAAACATGCAAATGTTTTACAATAAGTGTTCTGACTCCCTCTGGCATGAATGCATGCTTCACAACGCCGCCGCATGGACCGACATACACGTTCAATAGTTCCTGGTTCTTCGCCAATCTGGCTACCAGCTCTTCATTGGATCCCACAGGTGTCTCGTATACCAATGTCTTTGTGTCCTCACAGAATCCAAACAACTGTTTCCTGCAGGTAGGATTTCAACATTTTTTATCTCAAAGACAGTGCCCCAGAGAAAAAATGAAAGAGGGAAATCGTGCTTAGATTTGATCCCTCTATCGCGGGGCGCCACCCCCCAAGTTTGTACACATTATTCGAGAACACCCTGTATCCGCCAAAAAATGTATACACACTTCAGCAAAAGAAAAAGCTATATAAAAGTTGTAACACTAAACACATACAGACATCAAGCGATGAATATAAGTCCTCTTTGACTTCTACAATTACGACATCTGTTCAAAGTGATTATCATAAGCGTTGAGATATTTTTGAATACGGCGAACAGTTGCTCCTATCCATTTCCTAGCAAACTCTTATCAGTAATCTATGTCTCGGTGGCAATTGCGATCTTTTATCGGGATAGCCTTCATTCAATACATGTAATAATATTGGGGTGTAAGCTTTCGATTTTGCTGTTTCGGAAAAAAATATATTTGCCAAATTTCAAGTTTGTAGGCTTCATAGTTCTGGAGATTTCGTGATGAATGAGTGAGTGAGTGTATACAATTTTCGCTTTTTCTTTTATATATACAGATAATAAACTTGGAGATAATTCTTCAAACACAAGGCAAAGATATTAAAGGAAAAAAAATATTCCACGCCCTGGATCCGAACCAGGAACCACGAGTATTAGGGTCAGGGATCAACTGGGCTACCGCGGATACGGGGCAGCAAGGTTGTCTACAGTACCCTAAAGCCTATAATGTAGTCAAGGTGAACGCCCAATGTAGGAATTTCGTTGTACTACAGAATTGAGAAATAGAATCATAACGTGTAAGGGCGTTATCAGCTACTGTAATCATAACGCTATTCTAAATCAGATTTTTACCAGGAATAACATAACCAAGTATCGAAAGGCTAAGCTAAACCATTCGCAGAACCATCTTTTTCAACTGCCCTATGTTAACATTGAAAGTTTCTAATGGACCATAATTGATACGTATCATTGAACCAATTCCGGCTATCATTAATTTTACGTTATATTCATTCATGGCACATCATTCCAAGTTGTTTGATATATAACATGCCATATCTTATCATTGAAAATTTTTGAGGGTGTCATAAGGGTACCATTAGAGCACGTGCCATTATATCAACTACAACCATTTTCAAAATGGTTCATTCACGGAACCATATTTATCAATTGGCGAAAATAATAATTAATAACAGCTTCTATTCGTCATTACGATTTGTTTGATGTATTACTTACTTGTATCTTTCCATAGAAAATTGCTAGGTAGGGTCGTGAAGGTACCATTTGTGCACGTGCTATTGGACCGATTTAGATATTTGTGATTGGTTCGTGCCATGAACCATACTCTTCGACTGAAGAAAACAGATTTTGAAAATCTTGCATAGCCTTGGAGGAGTTAGAGTTACGGACGGGCAGGCAGGCAGGCACGTTTCCCCACACTGGTAGCATAAAGCACATTTCGTACTTAATAAGGAGTTAGTATAAATTACTTATTATTAGTAATTGCGTATTGGAGGCATAAATATGCGCTTATCATTGATG
This sequence comes from Rhysida immarginata, assembly GCA_023313115.1. NCBI lineage: Eukaryota > Metazoa > Arthropoda > Chilopoda > Scolopendromorpha > Scolopendridae > Rhysida > Rhysida immarginata. Next base: position 493,548 of record JAHWFO010070582.1, on the reverse strand, counting down.
AGAGGAATACAAAAGATTTTCCTAAGGCTCCAGAATACCGTGGATCATATTCCTACTAAGAAGATTGCGTCTGCACGTTCTATGCAGTGAAGGTAGATTCTTGTATTGAAGAAGGGTTGTTTATAACCAAAAACTTGAATTGCATCTGACTACAATGGAATTAATGATAAATTATAGCACATGCGTACTGAAAACCAGGGATCTAGGAAAGTTAAGTGTCATAAATTGTATGACTTTTCACAGTGAATAGCTATTTCCAAATTTGTAAAGTGGAAAGCCTATCTTTCAGAAAATTCAGAAAAGTTTTAAAATTGTATCTTCGTGACTATCTGCAAAAATTTATTCATTTTAACTAGATTCATGCACCATGGCACATACGTATCAAAATGCCTTATAATCACCACGATGGAGATGAGCACACGTAGAAAGAATGGTTAGTTCTTCTCTGCATATGTCTCGCCCACAACCACACAGTTCTTCTGTTTGGCACTGAAGGAACTGTTCCACTTTAAAGGTGACCTCCTTGCTATTTTGGACACAGCATCCACGCCGTGTGCTCATGTTATATGGGAAGAGGAAGAATCAGGTTGGACAGCAATATGTACCCAAAAGTCTCTGCAAGTGTTGAGCAAATGGGACACCCATTTTGCAGCAACCCTTTTGCATGATCTATTCCACCATGATTCTTTGGTCTTTGAGGACCCGGGCCTTCACTTGCTGCATGATTTGCAGCTTCTTACCAATGGGAGGGTGCCCATGGTGGGAGGAATTGTCTTCTAGGGTGATCTGGCCAAATTGGAAGAGCGAATGCCACATGGCCACAGACTCGCACATTTTTCAACTTGATATTTATCTGGGTGGTGTTGGTTTCCCTTCAAAAGTAGGAAATGTAACATAGCCCACGATTCGTTTTTCCCAACAGGCTGCGCCTTTTTTGATTTGATGTTTTAGTGGCAACAGTGAGTTATCACTGTCTTTTCACTGCTGCACTCGACTTCCAAGGTGATTGTAAGAACTTTGAGACAGCCCTGGATAAGCCTTTGACTTGAATAAAATATTGGAATTTTCTGTATTTACTTAAGAATTTAGGATCCTTCCTGGTGATTTCCACAAGGAACTTACCCTAATCCTATGGGGAGCACGCCACATATGAGGTGTGTACAAAAAGTATCGGACCTTTATTTTTCCTGCCTAAAGGAATGAACCGCGGGTTTTCTCCTCTGGCGACGAGATGTAGGTGACCTTCATCCGCATGCATCCAATTTTCTCGAAAGGCCAAACCATCAACAAAGAGTACTACTATCTGACGGTCCTTCGTCGCCTTCATGATGCTGTACGACGGAAACGACCCGACCTTTGGGCAACAGGAACTGACAACGCACCCGCCTACTCATCATATCTGATTCAGAAATTCCTGACCAAACACAGAACTCCTTTGGTCCATCAGCCTCCTTACTCCCCTGCCATGGCTCCATGCAACTTTTGGCTGTTCTTCAAGCTCAAAACGCCGCTGAAAGGAACCCGATTTCAGTCACGAGACGACGACATTATGCAGAAAACGACGGCGGAGCTGTCCGCCATTTCCAAACTGGCCTTCCAAAGATGCTTCCAACAATGGCGGGAGCGGTGGCAGAAGTGTGTGCAGTCCCAAGGAGAGTACTTTGACGGGAATTAATGTTTAAATCCTACAGATGAATAACTTTAGTTTTCCCAGCCAAAGGTCCGATACTTTTTGTAGACACCTCGTATATCTATTCGAAATTTCCATCGGCTGCCGCCACCTTTGTTCATAGTAAAATACTTCTGTGGAAGAACAATTCATTCTTTGATGCGATGAAGTCGGTGATCTAATCTTGCACTTCATTTTGATGACAAATGATTCCGCATTGACCGGAACAAGTGGTAGTCCGAAGAAGCAATGTTCGGAGAGTACGCAGAGTGGTTTAGGACTTTCCACCGAAGTTCACCATTATACAAGAGGCGTTTAAAGTCGCGCACATCAAAGTTTAGCTGCCCTTAAAAGTAGCAGTTTGAAAATTTAAATGAAATTAAAAATAAATTAATATTGAAACAGTAAAACTTAGAGTAAAATTCAAGTGTGGATTATTTCCCTTTGACGACTGTACCACAGAGATTAGTTGAAATGTTGGCTTTTAATTTTAGCAGACAAACTTTAGGCGTTACAATAAATGTTGGAAATGACGTTCTTTTTCGCGAATTACAAAGGCGTGTTCGTTTTACCAGATTTCGTGAGACTCTGCGAAGCATGGCTCGTTAGATGTTTGATGTTAGACATGGCTGTTGTGATGTTCGTTTTCAGCTCAGCAATCGCTTGTGGACTATTCATATAAACCAGTTTTTTCAGATAACCCAATAGGAAGAAATCGGAGGGTGATAAAACAACATGCCGCGGTTCTTGAACAACAAACGCTTCATAAAATGAAGTCTCTGAGCACAAGATCACTGATACCGGTCGAAATAATCTGCACTGCCATCTATCGGGAGGAAATTGAAACTCAATGCGTGTTCACTGAATTACGGCCCATTAAACTTGATGTGCGCGACTTTAAACTCATCCTGTAGCAACGTGAGGGTGAGCGCTGTCGTGCAGCTGGATCACTGGTGACTCGTTGGTATTTTTCTTCAATTGCATGTTGCAGATTCGCAGTTGCTGTGCATAACGGTCCACCCTTCTTGTTGAGAACGTTGCAAGAAGGGTCGTTCTGGGGGGGTTGAGCCATGATTTTTGCATTTCATTTATTGTATCAGACACATTTTTATTATCTTGTACAGAAAAGACTTTTCCTGCATGGTGATCAGTTGATGTCTGCGCTATTGTTTCCTGTCAAATCGTGATTGCACACGTTTTATTTCTTTCTGGATTTTTCCAAGCCCGTGATCGTTCAAGCCTCAATTGTCCTTCATTTCGTTGCAGTAGCCTTTCCGTACTATCGAATGCGCACCTTGTCGGGTTTAGTTTCTGAACAGAATATTTTTGAAATTATGCTTAAAGTACAACAGCTGATTTAAGAATTATGATTTTCCGAAGAAAAACATAATTGATGTGATTAAAAATTGAAGCTCTTCTTTAAGTTGCGTATATTAAATATTTAATATTTTCTTAAAAATTTATTAATATTAAAGGGCATTTTATAATTGAGTAAGAAATTTTAAAGTAATTTTGTTAATGAGCCTAATATTGAAATGGCTTTTTTTTTAAGAAATGCAATCTTTTTTTTAATGTTTGTTTATTTTTTATAAAATTTAAACATTAAAAAAACAGATTAAGTCTTATAATTTAATTCTTAAACTCAATGAAAAAAGATTAATTGGAATCCTTTCTATTTATTCACCGTTGCTGCCATTAATTTAAATACGTTTCCCCACTAGCGCTTGCTATTTTCTTTTTCATTGTAACGAGGTTTGTGCTTTTTTATCGTGTACAATGGCGCCATTGAATTCGCGAAGACGAGAAACCAAAGAATCTCGGCGGAATAGAAAAGACCGAACTTAGGGGAATTTTTCCCGTGGAAACCGAACGTTTTAATCCCATAAAGCTCCCAGAAGACGAGCAAACGACTTCCTTTAATTTTAAGCAAAGGACGTTTTAATTCGTCCGGGGATCTTGGCGCACTCGTCTTCATTAATGCATCCAAAATAGATCCTCTCCAAAAATGAAGACAAGGAAGAAGAAAATAAGAAAAATAAAGAGAGAGAGAGACAGAGAGAGGGGGTAAAAAGTTAGTTTTCAAGTTATGCGTAGAGGAGATACGAAGTTGGCTATACGGGCCACTCGAACGCGATATTTACGGAAATGACCCTATTACGTTACTTGCGGGAAAATTGAGAAGGGAATTTACTCAGTTGCATGAAGCCCGAGAATTTAAAAATTTATGCTACTGGATGTCCAACTGCGAAGTTGAATATTATTTCTTTCTTGCTTTATAGCTTTGTTTGTACATCTTTAAATCTAATTAGCAGCGCTCGATATACGCAGCACTAGAAGGTGTCCCACAAAGGACTCCCTGATTTTAAGTGTAAATATCTCGGAAACTGAGATGGATAGAAGAATGAAACAAGTGGCATGTTTATTTCGAAAGCCGTGAAGATCTGATACGGAAGTTTCAAATTTAGTTACAGAGTAGTTATAAATGTTGCCGACAGGTGGCGTTGTATCTAGCGTAGTGAAAAACTTCATTCGCGCCGTCTCTGTGCTCGAAAGGTGCACATTTTGAATCGATTGTGATGCGATTGCAATGGCTGCTTGCAAAGAACGGTATATAGCCTATTTCTCGGACTCCAGCGTGCAGCGCCATCTATCGGCAACATTTGTAACTAATTTTTGAAACTTCCGTATCAGATCTTCACGGCTTTCGAAATAAACATACCACTTGTTGCATTCTTCTATCGATCTCTTAAAATCAGGGAGTCCTAACATAAATTACCCTTTTTTAGGAAGCATTACTCTATACAAGGTGTTTATGAACTGTGTAGAAAGTTTTAGGGATGGTAGAGGACCTTATTTTGAATGTTTTTTTGAAGACCAAGATTTGAAGATAACAGAGACGTGAGAACTGGTTTCGCTCTGGCGTGAGGCCGTATTAGTTGATGGAAAGTATGTAAAGGAATATTCATTCATAAAGTGCGGAATTTTAATACATATTGGATAAACAGTTTGAAGAATACAATATGGGACGTCACTTTCTGAGCATACAGTTTGTTTCATATTTTAGTGGACATTGGAGCACTCAAATTTACACGTAGAATTTTTCAATACAATTTCACACGCGTTTATTATCATGTTTCATCATGTTCACATTGTACTTAGTGTAATGTGGTGTTCTAGGTTAAAAGTAAGGTCTGATTAATGTGTCACCGAATATTCCAATCCATGCGTTGTTGTATCTGTAGCTGAAAAAACCCTTTATAAAATAGCACGTTTTGCTAAGTTTTAAGTTTTCCATCACTTCTCCAAAGATTTCTCACTTATTTGTTAACACCATGTACAAAAATAGGTGTAGATTCGAGTTTCTTTAGGAAAATGTAATGTGTAATTGAACATTGCATTCGAGTTCAGACTTCTGTAGCAAATAGAACACAAAAATGATACAATGTTCTTCAGTAGAACTGTCAACAGATTGCGTGAATCTGTTGCTCCCAAAGATGCAGAAGGATTTTTTTTTGTCAACCAACCATTTTCACTTTTTTGGTCTGTTTTCAGATTATATCTAGATCCAATTTTACCTTCGACGCATTTTAACGATACTATTTATACTTTGCTTGTTTGCCTTTGGCCATTGCATAGAATGCCTAATATATTTGAGAAAGATTAAAGTGGAAAACCCCTTTCACCATCATCAATCTGGTAGCAGTGCAGGAGGCTGGATCAATTCCTAACCATTTTTGTCGACACGCTTTCCAAAAACCCTCTTCTGTTTGCGGTCATCTCTTTCCGAGGGCCCGTTTAAGTAGGCCAAAGCCACAAAAATCCATTGGCGATGCGTCCGGCGATTTGGCGGGTATGTTGCTAAATGGTATGGAGCGGATTCTTCTTGCATGTGTTCCAGGAAGAGGAGAGTTGAGATAGCAGTGTGACTCGACGCCTTGTCCTGGTACAGCGATGTCATGGAAAATATGGGGGTTACAACGTTAGTCTTATATTAAATGGCGTTGACTTTTCCCTTTGAGTCAGCTCTATGTAAAATTAACTTGCCGTTATAGCTGTATCCCGCTACGATAACGAAACTTTAGAAGATGTTTCCTTGCATTCACGGTACCATTTATTGAAGTCCTTAGAACCCCTTGGGCGGCAGTTGGTCCGTCGCTTTTGAACATGGCGCGGCAACAACTTTTGAACGTGGCTCTTGTGTTCCTTCTCTAGTTGTATATCACAGATGTCCCTATCTTCTGTGCTGTCCATTGTGTTGGTGGGTTACATCCGGTGACGAGAGCCCGAACTTTCAGGACGACTTTAGATGTACAGTTAGTAGATGGTCTTGGATTGGCCTGGTTTTGCCAATGTTATTTAGTACACAATATATTCCTTTCTTGGAAACTACGAAGTCTTGCTTCTTGCATGCTTTCATAATTTCGGAATAGCGCGCCTCATAGGGATCCCCGTAGATCATGGTTAAAAAAAATAAAAGAAATAAAAATACTTTCACTCGGCGAGTGATGTCTTGCCTAAGGGGCTCAGTCATAGATATTACGTAAGCTTAAAAGGCTCCGCAATAGAAATTGTATCTAAAAATGGCTCCGTGAGTCAAAAAAAGGTTGATAACCGCTGCTATAGACGAATTTTTCTCTTTGTAGAAATTAGAAGTTTTCGTATCTATAGGCATGCGACTGCCGATTTGGATCCGCTTCAGTTCTTGGCACATGGTTCTACCAGATATAAGTATATGGTTGAGAACAGCCTTGTTTAAATTCATTTATTAATTTTAGACAAAGGGACCGGATAATTTTTCCAAAGGTTGAAAACCTGGATATCGCACCTTTTTATTGCCCGTGCTGATCAGGCTCCTTAATTACTCTTAAATCTTCTTGAATCACATGACCTCAAACTATTTTTCATAAAAAAAACTGATTAAATCAAATTTACACGTGTTTCATAGATGTTTCTACTTCATTGACCAGTGTGTATATTAAAACAGTGCTGTTTAAAAATATTTTCATGGAATTTTATTAATTTATAATTTAAGTACCTTCATTTGAGGTCTTAGCGTGAAGACACGGGAGCCTTTTTCCGGCTCAACTGGAAAATTTTCCATTTGCTGGGAGAAGATTATGCGAATTGCAACTTCATTAAATTTGGAAGCAGCTTGTCGGAGTCGAAACGGCATAATTGTGTTTTAAAGGGAATTTCGTCTTGGAAAAGAAGACGAACAACCCTCATCGATTACTCGTAAAACGCTGATTAGATTATCGAGAGGAATGATTTATCTTGTCCTTTTGCTCGTTTGAGATGATTCTTAGATTTAATGGCAACTGGGGGGGGGGGGGTCGTGTAGATTTTAAAATGAAACTGAGTAATGGCGTTTACATTTTCATGAAACGCGGCTTCGGTTTTCCAGTCGTGTTTGTGTTCGCTGAAACTCCTTCTCTCTAATGTTAATTTTTGATGAGGATAATAATGAGAATGATAATAGTAATAGTGGTAATCAGCTACATCTTTTACAACGCCGTTGATTCTCCTCCGCCGATTGCGTAAAATTTAGCGCCAAATTCCACATAAATCTCCGGCGAAGATCCAATCATTAGGGATTGTTATTGACTCTCTTATTATGAACTTAAATTCGTGTGCAGTGCTGGCGACGAACTAAACATTAATCAATACGTGTCGTTTGAAAGCATTTCGAAAGCGTTGTTGTGGTTTCTTCAACGAAGCCGGAAATAACATGGCTACCGAGCAGCTGGCAAGCTTTTGCGCAATTATGGTATTAAAATTTTATTTTGAATTTATTGTAAGCACGCTTGATAATGAATTATGTAAAGCATAGTATTAGATCGGGATCTCATTGTATCTCATGTTTATTTAAAGCTCACTCTATTGGGAAACATGAGTTTTCAATGAACAGCAATTTATAGGAAAGGAAAGTTTCGTCAGTGTTTCTGACTTTGATCAAGCGATTAGGGTTGTATAGGGTGTTAAACCTTTTGGGGAATGATAGAAGACTAGATGGACTGTTCTATATGCGCTCTCTCTGCGTTGAAGACATGCTGGAAGCGCAAGACAGCGTGATCAAAAGTAGCACGAAGTGTTTCCCGTGAAATGGCTGCAACATGACGAATGATGTTGGCTTTCAGTTCAGGCAAGGTCCGTACGCCTCCATGATAAACAAGATTCTTCAGGGTTTCCCACGGCCAGTAAATCACATGGATTAAGATTTAGTGAACGGGCCGGCCACGCATCTGGAAAGCGTCTCGACAGAACACGTTCATCGCCGAAGTGGGTACAAAGAAGTTCCTTTTTGGGCGACCCACATGCGGTGCTGGACCATCTTGCATGAAGACTGTTGTCTGGAGCCACATGCCATGTCAAAAGTTGAGCTTAACGTCCACTTGTAGCAATGCATCTGACAGGACCTGCAAGTGTCATCTCCTCAAAATAATATGGACCCAAAATGAAATCCGCGCTGAATCCAACCATGCACAAAGGGGTTAGAGGAACCCCATACGCGACAATTCTGCGTTTTCACAGCGCCGTCTAGCCTAAAATGCACCTCATAAGTCCACAGAATTTCAGGGCCACGTATCTTCGAAAGCCATTTAGGCAGGAAACGAAATGCGGATCCGGTGGCTGTAACTGCACTATCTATATCCGGTCTCAGCTTTAGTTGAGAGTGACGTCACGAGTGAAGCGGTTACAGTTCGTCCGCATTAACAAATAGTTCGAATAATTTATCTATATAAAAAGTTCAAAATTCTTTCTGCAGTCATATTTCATATTTATCTCCTCGATATAATAAAAAAAATCGGCGGATAGAAAAGCCATTTGACGAAATTAAAAAAGAAAATTAAATGAAGTCAGTCTGTAGTCGAGATTATTTGATTGTAAAATGGCGGCGCCTGGTTCCTACATGAAGAACTTGAAAGAGATGTGTCAGAAATGAAAGAGATGATCCGATTTTTCACGAAGAGGGTTAAAATATCTTAAACCTTAATTAAAAAATTATATCTGACAGATACCATTCGACTATTTTACCTTCGAGAAGCCACACGGTTATAGGATGATCTAACGTAGTACAAGGCTATGGTACTAGTTTAACGGCGGAAGGATACAATGTTGTGCACTATGTCCGTGACGTCACTCTCAACTGAAGCTGAGACAGGGTATAGGTGAGCCATCACTTTTGGGGTACACGAAGCCCATGAAAGAGTGTAAATGGGTACCAATCAGCTCAATCACGTAGCTCGAATCTTTCAGTAAAGTGTCTAGGAGGAACAGTGAACCCAAACCATGCCACGCAAAAACACTCTATGGAATCTCAATAGCGGGCGCAATTGTCACTTCAAATCCGTTTAGCGTTACAAACTAGTAAAAGAACACTCCAGACGTGCTCAAGTACATGCTCGAAATGATCTCAGTTAGATTCCACGCAGGCCTGCACACGTCGTTGCATTGACTGGCGAACCCGTTGGAAAATTCCGGGTGCGTTATGGATGACATCGCAATTGTCCACGATCCGCTGGCGAAGAGTATCAACATCTGGTACGGGGGTGGAATAAACAAGGGTTTTCAAGCGACCCCACAAAAAAAACTAAGGAATTCATATCGGCATACAACGTAACTGTGTTCAGTTGTCGTGTAGGACAACGTCGCACGATTTATCTCCAGAAGGAAGCTTTTGTGACCCTATGTTCATGGGACATATAATTCTTCTCTGGCTACAAGAAACTCATGCTGTAAGTTTGTACAGACCGTTCAGATACACCCTGTATTGCTGTTGTTCTAATAGAGCTTCACCGAGAGTTCTTTCTTTCCCAATGGCATGGTGACCTCTGCAGATTAGTTGTTCACAGACGCATTACGCTTTTGCAACCGTATGCACTAATAAATTTTACGTGGTCTGCTTAGCATAACAAGTTTCATTACTATCCGTGCAATAACGCGATCTACACCCCGGTATGTTATGAACGAATAAGTTAGCAAACTCTGATTTTCATCATTCCCGCTTGGGAAGAGGTTATCTGAAAATTATGTTGTTTACCAGACACCAACAGAAACTGAGCGATTATAATTGTCTGATCTAGCTTGATGGCAGCTTCTAAACGACAGAACCTTCATTCCAAACATCCATGAACCCTTATCTCTGCCTCTGACAACGTTATACACTTACTGACAGCCATTTCTTCTTGAGGAACACTGCAATGGTATTGTGGGAAGGGCAAGGGGCGGGACTTGGATTTGTGACGTCAAATTATCGAAAAGTCGCAATATTGGCTCGAGTTGTGCTGGAAAACTTGTTCATATGTTCAACTTCTTTAAAATAGGTAGGTTTTCTACAACTGTGATTCTTTCTTGTATCTTTTGAGGAACGTCAGCTTTCTTAGTTTCCCCAGAATGTGCTCATTCCGAACACGATCTTTCGTTTTCAGTATAGACGTCCACTTTAACATTCACTAACAAGGAGAGTGCCCGAACCGTTACCACGCCGATTTTGACCAAACTTTGCCAGCATGTAGTACTCGGCGAATGTAGAATACATGTTTGGGTTTTTCGGGTTCCAGCCACTAGACCCGAGAAATGGGACCCTAAAGTCCCAAAATCCCAAAAATTGAAAGAGCTCGGATTGCCCCAGTATTGTTACCCAAGGTACCTCTGGGGATGTTCCTTACAGTCGTGCAATCTGTATTTCAAACTACCCGATTTCAGAAATATCACATTATTATGGGGTCGACGTTGTTCCAACCTCCCCAGCGGCCCGATAGGGCTGAAAATCATAACATAGATGTAGGACGGTTAGTGCACTATAACCACCAAATAACAACGCCCCAGCTTCAATCAGGCTTGTAAAAAAAATAATTTCCAGCCCTGCCGGGCCGACGGGGAGGGTGGGGCAGATTGGGGGTCAATAAAATTAAAATTTTTTTCCTCCGTTTGGCTTAGAAAAACAAGTCTATATCATCTAATCAGTTTCTAATCTCTTAATCCACAATCCTCCAAAAGGCTTTTGCCTTAGGCTACTAAAAGTTCCAGTTTGTGGGGCATATGCGCTGATCAATTGCACAATCACCAAAATTCAAGGCACATTTCATTAATATTTTCTTTATTATTTTTTAGACTGAATAATTCCAATTCTATTTCTATCTTCTTTATTTGCACCACTTAAAAAAAATAGATCTTGAGTACATAATGTTTTTTAAATGGCTCTTGTAAGTAAAAAATCTAATAGAATGAGGTCAGGAAAACGAACAGGACAGACGTTCATTCGTCTATGCGGGAATGGCTGACCGAGATCGCTCTAGCAGCAACAGAGAAATGAGGTGGTTGATGATGAACCATATATGCGAGTTAAGTTTTGGCGGAATGCCTTTCCGTATATCGTGTACAATAGTCAAACTTCCATTATCCCTTGTTTATGTTGTTGCCAGATGGCTTTGCCGCAAACCGCAATGCAACCTGTAAAAGAGAAAAAAAAAAGTTCTGGAATTAAAATAGGCCACATTTTTTCTGACATTTATTGCTTGTTTTTAGGTTCTCTTATCACTTCCTCAAAATTATTCCACATATTTATTAAGATACTGTATAAGAGTTCTGGTGCTTAGGATTGACTGTGATATCGCCGTCTATCAAATAACATGACTTAAAGGCGATGTCTTCGGGCACAGACTCTATATTAGAAATTATATCGGACTCCGTATCGGATTTTTATGGCTTTCTAAATAAACTTATCAATGGTTTTATTTTCTATTGATTTCCGCTTCCGAGATATTTACTCTTAAACTCAGGGAGACTTTTATGGGACACTCTATTAATATTTTACTGACAACATTTACTAGTGATATTTAGTACAAGATCCCATATTCCACAGTTTCTCTTTATGCCGTGTTCAGATTAGTTCTTCTATGAGGTCTTCCTGGTGATCGTCTTTTGTTTGAGTTTTAAACATAAACGAAGAATGAATTTTCCAATCAAACAAGGAAAATTGTTGATGTGAAAGTCTTTTAATAAGCAAGGTTGACATCCTCTGAGGGAAACTTCAGATATGAAAGCTACGAAAACAATTCTGGCTTAGAGTCAAATAATTTGCAGACCTTTGGAAGTAGAAAATAAATGAATGCAGCTACTTTACATGCTTAGTACAAATGTCTCGAAAAATATTAATGAATAGGAGAACTCGGTTTATCTGCATCACAAACATTTAATATGGGAGCTGTGTCACTTCAATGTCATCTATGGCAGTAACAGTTAGTTTGCCATCGTAATTGGGACATATTTTATGGAACTTAAGTAACATCCTTCACAAATCTTCACACAGAAAAATCACAGGAATAAGGTCATGTAATATGGATGGCCAATGCGAAATGCCAAGCCATAATTTTTCGATAACAGCTCCCTGGACCGAGAATGACAACGTATACAGATTTAGCACAGATATAACTTTTGATGCCTTACGCTTTGTAAATACAAGGAAATAAGTGTTTCCGGGAGTTGTAAGTGCCGAGAAGTTATGAAAATTAACTTTCCATAGAGAACAAATTTCAATTGCATAAAGAAAAAAGTATAAAAGTAGTTTACAATCGATACCTTGTAAAATACGGAGGATACAAGCAAACGCACACGGGTTGGATTGGGATGGATTTTTTCCACGTTTTTGTTTTCTTTATGCAAAGAGTGGATTTCTACTAAATCGGTGACGCTTATACAAATTTGTAATTGGATTTTTTTTTCTGTATTTATCACGGCTCAAAAGTTAGTTTTCGAAACTTCTCAGCGCTTACGCTAGGGATACTTTGATTCAATCGGATGGCACGTCCATTTTCCTATAGCTAAACCTGACTTGTATAACTCCAGCATCTTTTGTTCTATGTTATTCGACTGTTTCAGGAATTTCCTCTACACCCTGTATAGCGAATTTTTTTAAGCTGCGTTGCATAAATATAAAGCCAATTAGTTTTTTCATGATTTCCATGCAATATGTACTCGAACAAAAACAAATAGAACATACGGAGGGTTGATTAAGATAAAATGAGACGACTTTAAACGCCGCGTATGACCTTGACGGAATGTGATTTGCATGACTCGTCCACTATACATGGGGATTAGCTTTGTATATACTTGTTGCTGTTATTTGGGACATTTCGTGCTGAAACGTGGTTTCCAAAATCACAGCTTTTTGGGAAGGGTATATGTTTGCCATCTAATGAACGTGGACGAGCAGAGAAGCAGACCAGAAACAAGCCCCAGCCAACACGCCCAGCTCAGGTGGTGCGAGAAATCCGGTCTGAAGTGCTGAAAGAAAATCCACACACACACAGAAGTCTAGCCCAAAGGAATGGTATTTCACAGGCAACAGTCTCCAGAATAATTCATGACAATCTTGGGCTGGAGCGACGTCATAAAGCGCGCGGTCACACAACTGAGTGACTGAACACAACTGAACACTGCCAAGTCATCTGTGGCTTACTACAGGAAGATGGAACAGGAGACGGGCATACGAGTTATTCCCTTCTCTGATGTGCCTGTAAAATCTCCTGACCATCACCGATGGATTTCTGTGGTTTTGGTCTCCTGAAACGACGGCTCGGAAGTCGCCGACCAAGAACCGTTGATGGACTATGGAAAGTGTCAGCAGGTGTGGAACGAACTTCCCATGGAGTCCCTCAAACTCAGCCTACTTCAGTGGAAATTACGGTGCCGGGCGATAGTCCAACAACGTGGTTCTCACATCGAACACAATCGATGGTGGCGCCATGGTATTACACCATCGTAACAGAACGGCAAAGTCGTCTCATTTTATCTGAATCAACCCTCCGTATGACTACCATGGATTATTTATTACCGTATTTCCGAATCAATAACCCGCGGGAAGATTGTTCCAAGAGACTAGTAATCCAGAGCTTTACAGGGAAGATTCTTCTTAATTAAAAAATTATATATACTCTGTAATTTAAGTACCGAGATGTGTACAGGGTTGTACATAACCTTTTGCTAGGGGTCTGGAAAATAAACAAAACTAAGTGGAATGTTCTGCGGTTGATAATCAAAAAGTACGTTTATTTCTGCTTTTATCACATCAATATTTAGTGTGGCCACCACCTGCTTCTCGAACAGCACGCATCCGTTTCGGCTTTAATTTCTTGTGCAACGTTGACACAGCTGCGACGTCTTTTGCCACTGTTATTAGCAATGATGTTTTTGCTTTCCTGTGATAATTACTTGGGCCTACCCTCAGCAAATTCGGCATGGCAGTTATCATAACCTTTCTTCCAATTGTCTGTCACCCATCTATCCGATCGGTTTAACTTGTTCGCAACCCATTTGCGATTAATAAAAGACGCATCTGCTTCTATTCCCTCTCGACGAACTCTATCCATGAAACGCTGCTCTTCACTGTCATTTATTAAACCAGCCATATTTGTTTGATACCAATAGACGCACAATGAACTAAGCGTCATAAGAGTGTGCTACAACGCTGCGGTTTAAGTCGCAGCCCCCTAGCAAAAGGTTAAGCACAACCCCGTATTATACGCTGCTTTCGTTTGAAGTTCATCAGGACAGAATGCAACTTCCTCAGATCGATGCAGTTTTGAAGTTGCCATCTTTTTGAGAAGTTACTTTCGTTTCGTATTAGTAAAGAAAATGCCGTTATTTCAGTATATTCTTCAGTATACAGGGTGAGGCATTTATCTTGAGATAACTGAATATCTCGGAAACTAAGCATTGTACGAAAAATTGTCCAAAATCAAAAGTGAATTATTTCGCGGGGAAAATTCATTAATTAAAAAATTACCCCCCCCCTTGTAAGGGGGGCTGAGGGGAGGGGGTAACTTTGAAATCCTAAATAGGAACTCCTATTTTTAATGGTACATTCAGATTGTACACAATAATCGAGAAATGTTTTATTCTTGGTGTTTTTTCAATTGATCCAACCGTTTAGGAGATAGAGGCCCTGTAAGTGTGGAACTTTTAAATTTTTGAACCCAATTTTATCGATGAAGACAAAGAGATAGAGGGTGGGTCTGCAGACATTCCTATTCTATTTTTAATGGTCTTTAAGAATCCGAAGTCAGAATTTCAAAAATTCAAAATTTTTAGTGCACAAGTAAACTTTTGGGGGTAGTCCTATGGAGACAGAGCCTATGCGTGCGTATTGAAAAATATTGGATTTTTGAAATTCTGACTTCGGATTCTTAAAGACCCACTCTCTATCTGTCTTCATCGATAAAACTGGGTTCAAAACTTTAAAAGTTCCACACTTTCAGGGCCTCTATCTCCTGAACGGTTGGATCAAATGAAAAAACACCAAGAATGAAACATTTCTCGAATATTGTGTACAATCTGAATGTACCATTAAAAATAGGGGTTCCTATTTAAGATTTCAAAGTTACCCCCTCCCCCCACAAGGGGGGTTTATACATTTTGATTTTGGGCATTTTTTTCGTGCAATGCTTAGATTCCGAGATATTCAGTTGTCTCAAGATAAATGCCTCGTCCTGTATATTCAGTATTCCTCGTGAGTTTAGTTCACGGGGAATATAAGGGTGCGGAACTTATAATTATTATTATTGTGGTGCCCAAAGAGCGGTAATATACTGTCCCATGTGGTCTACTAGGTGGATCCTTAGTATACGTGGAATCATACAAAATGATTCGTAAAACTTTTGAAGATGGGGGAAACTATACGTTTATTTCAAGATAAATAGCATTGCCACATAGGCATATCATTATATCATAGGGGAAATTGTCGACAAATTGAAACATTGAGGTACATCTCATAAAGACTGCAATTCGTTCACAACTTTTTGGGAGTCAATAAGCATTACATCATCTTAGTATTCTTCCGAGCTTCAAAATGTCAACTGAATACAAATTCATCAGGTGTCTACGTCTCACTGAATAGGAAAAAAACTTGGAATAGCTTAACAGAACAATATCAGTTGGAACAGGTGAAATTAGTAAGGGGAAATACGCAATCTTATTAAAATTATCTGTTGTAAGAACAACTCACGATGACCAATTCGAATTTCTTATGATGTACTCCATAATCAACGCTGATAGTTCATGAGGCAATCATTCGTTGTGGAGATTCAGGACTGTACATATTCCTAGAAATTTCCTTTTAAAGGTCAAAGTTCGAATTCTGTAGAGGCAGGATAACTCATGTCATTTCAGTTCCAGCTGCAGATTTCGTCCTTCAAGTTCATTTAATATACACGCGATAATATTATCGACAACTATATTAACTTAGAGTTCCTCGAACTCGCTTACTGAACCTCTGGCGCATCATGATACTTAATTCCATTTTCTTATAAATTTTAGGCAAGGCGTTTTTTCTTTATTTCCCTGGCTCTCCCCGAATTCATCTCCCTTAACAAAGCCCCAGTCATCTTAAACTCAACAACCCTCTCTTATTAAAATCAAATAAATCCGTCATTGTAAAAGGACGCGCATTGTACAAGAAAACCTAAATATTTCCCTTTCACAACGCATTGTAGACGTGTTTCACTTTCATAACATGAAAACAATGAAATAAAGCTTGCGGCCTAATACAGTTATGCCACATTATTATTTTTTTTGTTTTACATAAAAACGAAATTTTCACAGGTTATTCAGGTGTTATTCTCGTTTGCGGGTTATTGACGCGAAAATACAAAAGGAAAATACTTTCCTTTTATGGTTTTTCCCTGTTGTATTAATATAAAGCCACATTTTCTAGCAGCCTATTAAACGACCAGATTTTGAAATAACTTTGAAAATTCGATCAGACATTGATATTGATTCTACTGTATTAACTTTCTCATGACAGAAATTTCAATCTTTCCCCAATTACAATTGCTTGCTTCAAATCATTGACAGTATATCAGCCCCCTCCCCCCCAAGTGATTCTCCCCTAGATTCAAATTCGGGGAATAAGGAGGCCAGTTGATTACTCCACAAATCACTGAAATGTAATGCGAGCATTGTGAACAGTGGCATTTGTCTTGTTGAAATGTTCAGGAAGGACCACTTGTATCTTCTCCAAATGGCAAAGCTTGAAACTTTTCAGCATTCATTCGGCCACACGCAAATGCAAAGTCATTTTATCCATGTCATCCAAGCGCTGCCCAAACATGACACCTCCACCTTTTTGTTAACGTTTAGAGGAGATTTTCTCATCTCGCCATAAGTCGGGCCACTAAAACTGGCATCCAGATTGAATCTTTTTTTCATCGCTCCAGACCACTGTTTGCCACATGTCCTTCCACTGCATTGTCCTGTAGCTCGAACAATCCTGGAATGGTTGACTTATGGATATTAATATGAGGATGCTTGGTTAGTTGCCCTAATGTTGCTTTATTGTCGGTCACTTCCCGAATAACGGTTTGTTTCTGGCGAGGAGTTAATTTTGGAGGTCTCCCATTTGATGATTTGGTACCGTAGGTTCAAGTTAATGTAATTGTCCTAAACTGCGTGTGAGCGATGTAAGACTGTTATTTCACCCTTCTCAAAATCTTTCAAAGGTTTACCTCTCTCCATGTACAGGTGACTAGATGGCTTTACATTTATGCAATGCACCTTATGTACCTTTAGAACAGTGGGAATGCATTCATGCAGCCTGTCTATTTTATAGCAAACTAGCAGAGGACCCGGCGTGTCTATTTTACACTTGTAGGTAAACAGAACAATCTCAAGACATTAAACTATAATTCTAAATTGGTTAAATGATAACTCAATGAATACAAAACAGAACAAAGTAACTATCCATTCTACGAAAAATACGTAAAACAGGAATTCTAGGTGATATACCGGGACTTTATTTAACCTCTTGTTGGCTTGCCTCAGATTAAAATGATATCCATCTTCATATACATCACTGGATACTTTAGACCGAAGTTTTTCTTGCCCTTGACGTAGAAGCTCTTATACCCTCTTGCTCTATTCGAAACTCCCGTTGTTCAGATGTTTCCAATGCCAATATAGCTTTTTCTGTTTTAGCTGAGTTTCTCTTACCACTACTCGTTCTTTCTCTTTCCTTTCCTGACACAAATTTTTGTCAGTCGTCTGGACGTTGGATAGGGAACTCAAGGGAGACACGTTTGACTCTTTTTCCTCCTCAATAGACGCTGCCTTATTTATGTCCTGTCACTGCATCATCATTTTATGCTCATTATTAATAATTTTTGGAAACGAACGTTCAATCATCGCATTTTCAGCATCTCAGTTTCCAAAATATACACATTGAAACATTATGGTCAAAATGTATTTTTATGAGATGTTTGGATCTGCTATGCTACCCAATAAGTTAGGTGATAACCCCGGACTCTTTGTTTTTTTGATTATATTTTGCAATATCTTAAAAATAAACACATGCAAACGCTTAGAATTAATACAGTAAAAATTCATAATGAAAATTCGAAGAAATGCTCACAATGGATGTATGCCACTGCTAGTTCTAAATAATTTCTTAGTCACGTAATCTTATTTTAGATGTTCCCCTTGATGTTGCTGCAATTCCCACACTGCTCTCGATGTCTTGAAGCAAACTTGGCCATTCATCACTTGACTATTTTGTGTACTCCAGCGGTCGCCGATTCTAATATTGACATTTGCTCAATATAGCATGGAGCTAAAGGACCCCTTCCTCTGTCGTCTTTTCACTCTCTCTCAATAGTCTGTTAACTCTCCATTATCTCCAGTTAGTGATCATTTTTAAAGATTTTCAAGAAATTGTTTAGTACTAAGAACTCTCAATTCTAAGAAGAGCCTGAATAACAGGAATTCTATGCATTGTTACAAATTGAACCTTAGTTATTTTGCACAAACTTTGCCTTGCATTGTTAATCATGAGATATATATTGTTGATCTCTGCATAGTGTTGGTGCATTGCCTGTTGATACCTATTGTTGCACAAACTTTCCTTGCATTGTTGGTCATGAGATATTTCTTATTAATAGGCCCTGCCATCATTATGAATATTGAGTTATTATCCATAATTATTATTTTTTCAAAATCTGAGGTAGACAGTGACCTTCCTCATGCATTGAAGGTCAAGTATGCAAAATTTCATAAAACTGTAGATTTGTATAAAAATACAAACAAACCCACAAACAAACGCCCTTCTTTGTATATACAGGGTGTATCAGGTTCGATGGTCATGATTGCAAACTTAAAGTTCCTTATGCAAAATGTTCAAAACTCAAATGTTAAGGGTCTAAACATCACGCGAAGTTTGCTGAAAACCTGTCGAAAACGTCATTTAATCTCAACAATTGCCGCCGATTTAATTGTAATCGCCCTTTTGAATTTAATGAACTGCTGGTGCGGAAAGTTCATAAATGACGTAACGACGCAATTTAAATTTTGAGTTTTCGACATTTTCGATAAGGAACTTTAAGTTTATAATCATGTCGTTGATACTCATTTCATATCGTTGGTCACAGCCATAAAGATAGCTGACGAGGAAACTCGGTGAATAATCAAGGAATTAGGGATCAGGTACTCGCCAGGGCGGCGCTTCGATTCATAAGAAAAATAGCAGACGACGCTGGTTAATGAGGCATTTCCCATTGAAATATTTGCTGGCGTTTGTATTTTTAAGCATAACAACGTTTAGTGTACTTAAATATAGCGCGCTGCTACACCTTTGTCTAGTATCAACAATATCTTGAAAGTAATGATTAAATTTAATTATTTTACTGATTTTTTTTTTATTAATTTGCGCATTTAATTATTTTACTTTATTTATTGGTATAATCGCTTTTATTTATTTAATTAATTATTAGCTTTATTTTATTTTATTTTATTTTATTTGTTTATCGTTTAATTAATCTGTTCTTACTTTTTATTTTATTTTAATTAAATTTGTATGGATATAAATGAATGCGTTTTGATTGAGTGAATAGAGATTTCCGCGTGCATCAACCATTGTGACGCAATATAAAAATACGGGCAGCCGATTGTTGACGCAAGCACACCGGCCGATTGTTGGCACAAAAAAAAACCCGAATCCTTTTTATATATAGAACAGACTGCTTTTGTTTATCCGTCGGCATATTGTTGGCGCGAGCTAAATTGTTGGTGCATGGCATATTTTTGGTCCGTGGTATATTGTTGGTCTGTAGCTTATTGTTGGCGCGTGGCATATGTTGAGCTGTGGCTTATTGCTGAGGCGTGACATGTTTGCTCTGTGGCTTATTGTTGGCGCGTGGCATATTGTTCGGTTCGTGACAGAGCATTGTCAAACAAACAAACAAACCCCAAGTCATTTTATATATAGATTATCATTAGAAAATAATAAACAAAAATAGACCAAAGGAAAATTCATTGCTCATTCGACTCATGAACAATGAACACAGTGTAAATGAATAAATAAAAATTGGATCCCAATTAATCTTAAAATTCTAAATTCTCTTTAGGTTTATATTGTCAGCATACCCGAAACGTTCCGTAAACAAAATAAATTCACAAATCCTTCTAATTAGTTCGCATGAATCTCTATCGAATCTTTCAACCTTGGAGGCGGGGGAAAAAGGTTCACACAATGGGCGATTTCTCTGTTAAAATGAATTCCTATAATGGTAACATAATGATAACAAAATAATTAGTTCCGTTATTTGGCTCATCTGTTTCCAAGTGAAGGAAGGAGGGGGTAAGGAAAAACCTTAAAAAGGGAAACCAGATATTGTCGCTCGTCTATTTGTTTTATTGCGTCTCTCGTGCACATTGCGACTAAGAAGGAAGTGGAGGCTAATATTTCAATGGAAATTGGGGTCATCGTAGGACCGGTAAAAGTCTCCCGAACGTTGCGACTGAAATTTCCTCGTCTGGAGTTCGTTATTACCCCCTATTCGCCGTCACCTCCCTTAACGTCATTGGCGCAGAGTCGTCTTTTCCCTTATTATCTGGCTTTCTCGTTATTATGGTTTTATGTCGTCTTTAACTATTCATATTTCTCAAGGGGAGAGGAGGGTCTTTTTTCCTAGACTTATAAAAAAAAAAGAGACTCTGACATTAAGTTTTAGAAATCACTCCCCGGTGAGTGTAAATTGTTAATGAGATGTTACTTTTGGGAGATAAAAATTCATCATAGCTAATGGGTTTTTGGAATCGTTAAGGGTAATTTTTTTAATGTTTTGATATTGTAAGGTGAGATATTTCCTATTTGGATCCCCACTATCTCTGCCAAAGCTGTTTTCTCTTTATTAATTAATACGCAGAAATCAAAGCTCACCTTTTTGAAGAGCTAGTGGACGTTTGGGAAGTCGCTTGAATTTTTGACATTGTGAAGTTTTCATCGATAATTTCGCTCCGTTTGCAGCTGCCCTTCTAAATGGAGCAATAATAATAAATGAGGTGAAAAATGGAATGGGTATTGTATTTAAATAAAACAACTCCTCTTTTCATCCCCATGATTTTGGAATGGATTTGTCTGCCTATTTGCCTCGGGTCAACCTCTCGACCTCGATCGTTCTTTTCTTGTTTATTAAAATGCGGAAGGTTCCACTAGAGAGATTTTTCGAGATTTTCTGTACATATTAAATGGCGCGATTCGGCATCAGAATTCATATTAGTTCTTGAAGAAAATCTTTCCAGCATTTTCGCGTATTGACTTTAGTCAAAGATTTTCACCTATCCTTTAAAAAGAAAATCCCCTCTTATTCTTTTTGAGTATTGATTTGAGTACTCATAATTTGAAGTAGTTCGCTAAACATATAGAACTTGCTGACTATTAGCTTATTGTTTCCTACACTTTTGTTTGATTGTCGTTCAAAAGTGAAGCATTGAGCTGATCCTTTTTATGGTTATACAGGGTGTCCTAAAAAGGACTGACGGTTTTCAAAATGGAATAGGAGACAAACTGTGACAGTTGTTAAAGTTATTCTTGAAGGAGATTAATTGTGAGGCCAGGGATTTGTTTTTGTAAGTTTCTTTTTTGTATTTCTTTTCTTCTGTCTATTTAATACTACGAGGAGCGTTCAAATTTCTTCTGGGAGTATCTGGATACCGGTTCTGTAGAAATCTTCGGGCTGATGTCGATACCACGTCAGGACAGCCTTTTTCACTTCCTCATTGGAGTCGAACCTCTGCCCTCCCAAGAACTCCTTCAATGGTCCAAAAAAGGTGATAGTCGCAAGGGGAGAGATTCGGTCTGTATGGAGGATGTGATTAGATGTCCCATTTGAGTTCCGTCAGTGTGTCCATAGTCAGTTTGGTTGTGTGGTCTGGCATTGTCTTGCTGAAAACAAACACCATTGGAAAGAAGTCCTGGTCGCTTTTTCCTTAATGCTGGCTTCAGGGAAGTCCTCAAAATGTCAGTTAGTAGGATGTGTTCATGTTACGATTTTTTCCAGAAAATCGCATGAATGATGCCCTTAATGTCCCAGAATATAATCGCCATCACTTTCATTGCCGACGGCGTCATCTTGAATTTCTTGGGTCGTGGTGAGTCACTCCATGTTCACACGCTTGTTTTCAGAAGTATGGTGATGAATCCAGGTCTCGTCGATGGTCACAACACGCCTTAGGAAGCTGTAATCTTCCTGCCATATCGCTGCAGCAGCATGGAACAGATTTCCACCCGGATGGTTTTGTGATCCTCGGAGAATTGCTTAGGGACCCATCTGGCACAGATCTTGTTGAATTTTAGCTTATCGTGGATGATGAATCCACCTGTTGTCCCTTAACAGTTCATTTGTTCGTGCGATGATTGCATCATTGACAGCTGTTGCTGGCCTTGCCTTATGAGGTTCATTGCCGGTGGATTCTCGCCTTCCTTCAAACTTTTGGCACTAAGCAAAGACGGATGATCGAGACAAACATGACTCGGTGAGCTGTTTTTGAAGTCTGATGAATTTTAGGTGCTTTCACCTTCATTATTCGTTGTTCCACCAAATGTCGGCCAAAGTGGAGGAACTTGGTGATTATTCGTTGTTCCACTTTGGTCGACACATCGCTGTCCACCATTTTGTTTAAACAAATAATCGGTTGTCATGGCAACCGGATGAGTGGTGCTGTATTTGCATCTCAGACGGTAGTTGCCATCCCAACAATGAAATTTTAGATTTTTACAACAATGAAATTTACAAAGAAAGTCCAGGTCAAATTTGAACGCCCCTAGTATATTGTTACGTATCACTGTAATCGAGTGTATTTTCGCCGATAACAGACAGCCAGGAGAAAATCCTGGGTCTTAAGATGGAAATTAAAGACTCAACAATAGCTACTTATAATGGGGTTTATTCAGTGTCAGGAAAAAAAAACTGAAATTGAATTCACTCAGCATAGCCGTGGCTTAGGGGTATATGCTCGCCAGAAGGTAAATCGGTTATTATAAACGTTACCACCGTTTTGCAGCCATCTTACATTGGGAAGATTCCTTGATGTTCGGTTTTTCTGTTGTCGGGCCTCTATCCACGAATATAACATCGATCCTCTATTAACTTCGATACAGGAGCAAAGGTGCCGTGAATTTCACGGTATGGGCAGGCTTCCTGTAATGTAACTCAATAACACAATCTCGTTGATAATACACAATATGCAATACACCATACTATATTGTATATCATGTGCAACAAAACAAAACAACCAGCAAACGCAATGTGCAATCAAAGGGAATTTCATACTTCTTATAAATTCCACGCGAAACCCTCCAGCAGAACAGAACAAACTTAATAATCCATGGGTTGGTCTCAGACCAGAACTGGATACAATGATGTCCTTGGTAACAGAAAAACTAGCTATAAGATAGAGCCAAGACAAAGTTCCCCAAATTGTCGATTTCAGACTCAATTACATCTTAAGAGTCTATCTAGAATTGCTCAATTATTAGTAAACATCAAACATATGCGTTCATTTTTGGAGGACATATTTTCCCCCGAACGTCTTCTTCGGTTCGTAATGCTTATCGATCCGTCACAATATGCTTATAGTATTTTTGTTTTCATGGTCCCTTGGGCGACCTTCAAATAGCTTTGATCATTTTAATGGGGTATATTTCCGCTGGCTCTGCAATGCGATGGCTGTGGTTTCGCTTCAATTCTTTGCGTTTGCCTTATGGTCTCCTGGACTAAATGCTCAGGGGTTATTCCCATTTCAACACTCGGTTCATAATCGGCTATTAGCGAAAAATTTCCTTTAAAGGATTTGATAGTGAATCACTGATAAGCCGAGGGATTATTGATTGCCTCGTTTTACGTTTAGAAGGAATTAATAATACGAGTATGGTTCAATAACAAGAAATTAATCCTCCTGAGGAGGGTATCGTAAAGTAGCGGGAAGCCCTGAGTTTAATAAAAAAATTCACGTTCTCTAACGTAGTATTTATAAAATAGAAAATAACTCCATCTTCTGTTTCGCATCATTTCCGATCGAATGACATATCACATGCCATATGTTGCTATGTATATAGATCTTCCCTAGAGGAATCTGCATACCTGCTTTCACTCTTTTACTATCTGTATACAATAATTACTAGATGAATCCTCGTAACTCCGATCTCAGTAGGCCAGTGCCATTAGTAGGTTAATATACCGAATTTCAACTTTCTACGCCAAAAATTGTATAAAATACGAAGGGGACGGATGGACATGGTCATAAAACTGTGACCCTATTATTCCTCCAAAATTCATTATCCTAGGCGTTGCAGAACCTGAGTTATTGATCTTGTTGATCTTGGTGGCGGCATTTTTATTTCTGTTCATATCTCAGGGTTCAAATTCGGACCCATGTTCATAAGGGATAAAATGCATCACTATACCATGGTCTATTATGTGTATCATTATCTACCATTTGTTTTTCGTCACCCTGTATAGTTACATTTTACACTAGCTGGATCAGGTTAGATAGTTCTTTATGTCAGCCATACTCTCCCAATATGAGTTTTAAGATGCCGGCGCTTACGAAAACATGGTTAAAGTTTATAGTTTAAAATCTGGTTTTTGCGATTGAAAGGCCTCTCAGCCGAAATTCTTCGCTAACTTGTTGGAAGTATACGGAAACATGGATGGGTTTGGTGCACTGAGATCGATAATGGTAGGATAGATGTGCAAAATGTTGATCTGTGGGAAGTATTAGATCAACCTCTCTACAGGCCCAATTTGGCACCTCATCTGTTCGAAAAGGCACGCGGGTGACGAGGAATGCTGATAGTTGTCTTAAGTATATCACTGGATTATTAGATTTCAGACATTCATAGAGAGTATGTGGAAATTTGTAAAAATCTGTAAAAAGCTGTACCATGCCTATACGTGTGCAAATTAATGTTTGTTGACCCCTTATCAGAATCAGTCATAGGCTGGAAGCGGATCACAAACCAGAAGCTTTTGAGTGTGAGAAAGTGTCATATCCAGACTCTGGACTCGAATGTAGGACAGTGGAAGTGTACGAATGAGGCAATGTCAAGACTGTCTATGAGTGCTATTTAATAAGTATACACACACGAATTGCTGTTAGTCCATTTGGAGTGGAGTTCTCTTATCAAACTAGCCCAATGTAGACAGGCATAAATACAGTGACTACACAGGGCTTTTAAACCATCCAAATTGAGAGTTTGATCTACAGGTTCAGTCATGTAACTGAATTCTGATTCAAGAGGAGTTGATTGAAACACATGGAGTTTCTCGGGATTGAAACACAACTGAATATGCTTGGGGCGAATTGGCTGACCGCACGTCTGTTAACTCTTTTTGCCAGGAGATACCTCAAACACCTTCCCGATAATCTCAATCAACTCCATGCTATTACATTTAGATTTCTTTTTCTTTTTTTTAATGAGATAAGGGAGTTTTTTGAACTTTTTAAGAGATTTTTTTTTAAATTCTGCTTTGCATCTTAAATTCGTTCATTTCCTTTGTGGCCATTTGTAGCCATTTGTGGCCATCTGTTGACTAACTGGCAATCGATGAATGAGAATGTATTTTTTTTCCTTTTTATTTTTCCCTCTTAAGTATACTTCCTTCATTTTCGACCCTCTGTAGTTCCGGGAAAACGATTAATGAAGCAAGCAATTAAAAAGCAAGCCGTCGCGGGTTGTGCTTTTGTGTTCTACTTGTGTAATCATATAGATGGTCAGAGTTACATTGCAAGTGGTTGAATGACCGACTGTCTCGTAAAAGGAACCCCCACCCACCATTTTCTGATTCGTTCAGAGCTCTCTGTGTTTCCTTATGATTGAATTGCGTTGTTTTGCAATTTATCCCTAATGTGCTGTTTTAACGTGAATTCGACTGAATTCGTATTAAAGTGGATGGAATGACCTACAATGCGTTTTCAGTATGTTTGCTTAGGCTTGCATCGTAATTTCTTGTTTTAATGCTTTATGAGGGCATTAAGATCATTTTAAGGTAACTGTCGCTAATTACAATGAGTGTTTACGAACTTTGTGTACAAACATTTAGGGATGGTAGAGAATCGCAAGCATTAATTTAGTTAATACTTTTTATTTTGATTAAACTCGGGGTCGCAAGCAATAATTTAGTTGAATATCCATTTTCTCATTCGGGGAAAATCCAAGAGCAATCTCCGGAAGTAAAAATGAATCGTTTTGCATGGGCAGAGATGGCAGATATGCAGGAGAGTGCAATGGATCCAGAGTTTTCAATGCCAGTTTTATTCACGGATGAGCATTCTTTGATCGTCAAGGAATTCAAAACATATAATGCTCATCTTTGGAAAGTAGATAATCCTCGGTCACCTCTGACTCGTAGTTTTCAGTGGAAGTTCGGTGTTAATATTTGGGCAGGAATTCTCCATGATCGTGTCATCGGACCATACTTCCTTCCAGAACGTTTAAACGGCTATGTGTATGAAATCTTCTTACAACAAGTTTTGTCAGAGATGCTTGAAGTTGTCTTGGCTGTCTGAATAATCGTGTGAGGACCAGTCATTTCAGTACACCTGTACTTGGCTACCTGGATCGCCGGACCTAAACACTTAGATTTCTTCTTTTGGGGGCATCTGAAGAATGTGGTGTACGATACTCCTGTGAGCTGGTAGAGGAGCTGGTAGCACGAATTTGGTTGCAAGTGACCATGTTGGAGACGCTGCAAGGATTTTTGGCCATGTCAGATATTCAATGACAAGACGTCGAGGTGCATTCATTAGTTGTCAACAATTTGAATACCTTTTGTAATTTTACAAACATATGGTAGTTAGCTATTAAAAACGTATATACCGTATTTTTGGTATACAGTTTTTCACATCCCGAAGAGGGGTTGTAAGTGGGTGAGGATTTTCACATCCCGACCACTCTAGGTCCCTATGATAGAATATACTAAGCGAACTTGGTACCAGAGTTTAAATAGTGCTTGCAGTACTATTACCAATCAGGACAGATTACAACTTCGTCAGACCAAAGCAGTCTTTTTGAGAGGTCACTTCCGTATTAGTTTTTGGCGATGGGAAATTCAAAGAAAGTGAATGAATGTGCTGTATAATGAACTGTACATTGTACACATTGTATAATTAAAGTACTGTAATATATATTATACGCTAATTTCGTTTGAAGTTTATCAGGACAGAATGCAACTTCGTCAGATCGAAGCAGTTTTGAAGTTGCCATCTTTTTGAGAAGTTACTTTCGTATTAGTTTTTGAGACGGGAAATGCCATTATTCCATTTTATTCTTATGAGTTCAACGGGGAATACAAGAGCGCGGGGCTTATAATTTTTTTATACATAAAAACGAAATTTGTACGGGTTATTCAGGGGTGCGGGTTTTTCTCCTTTGCGGGTTATTGACGCGGTAAAATACGGTAAATAAATCGTATCCTTGATTATCCATTCTCTGGGAAGTACATGAAATAAAAGCACAACACAGAGAGGCAATTTTTAAAATGAAACAGCAGGCAAACTGTGGCAGTTATTAAAGTCATTCTTGCAGTAAATTAATACGTGAGGACAGGGATTTGTTTTGATACGTTTCCTTGTGTTTATGCGCAATCTGAAAAAATCTGTCCGTAAATGTCATTCTAAACGGCTCGCACGATGTCCTGCAATTGGGATGGTAACAGTGGATCCAGTCAGAATACTTTATGGACACGCCTCATCAAAAATCTACGAAGTTATGAGATTTTTCATCACTTCAAAACTATCAAACCAACACTAATACTTGGTAGAGCCACCATCGGCATCAATGACAGCGCGAATTCGTTTTGGAAGAGAATGAATCTGTTATCGACGAAGATCAACATCAATGTTCGACTATACTTGAACTATATTCTATTTCAGTTCTTGAATTGAGAGTAGTTTATCATTTGCCAGTTTGCGTTTCATGATTTTCCATAGATCTTCTATAGGGTTCAGATCTGGGAAGTTAGGAGCCAGATTATATCGTGTGAGTATACCGTTCCTGTACCATCTTCTCAACCAGTTCTTAGTTAAGAATGATGTGTGAGCATGGGCATTATCTTGCTGAAAGATGATAGTCTTTGTCTCCTTATACCGGGTGTTCAATTTATCTGAAGACATTGAAATATCTCAAGAACCACAAATCGGATCAAAAAAAGTATGGAATGAAAAATGTTCGTCTCGAAGGGGGACATCTAATGATAGCAAACTCGACCCCCCCCCCACCCCTTGGAGGTGGGGGAGGGAGGAGTTAAAAAATTTAAATGGGGACCCTCATTTTTTATTGCAGATTCGGATTCTCCAGAAAAAAATTACCCCAATTTGACCTACGATTCGAGTCATTTTGGACACAGATGGCGCTGTAATCGACAAAAATCAAAATGGGTAAAAAATCGTTGAAAAATGGCGATATCTCAAGAAATAGGTATCAGATCAACAAAATAAAATTAAATGTTTTTGATATTCTTACAAATGCTACTTAATGACATCATAATTGTCCACCCTATTTCTTGAGATACCGCCATTTTTCAACGATTTTTTTACCTATTGATTTTTGTCGATTACAGCGCCATCTGTGACCGAAATGACTCGAATCGTAGGTCAAATTGGGGTAATTGTTTCTGGAGAATCCGAATCTGCAATAAAAAATGGGGGTTCCCATTTAAATTTTTTAACTCCTCCCTCCCCCACCTCCAGGGGGTGGGGGTGGGGGGTCGAGTTTGGTATCATTAGATGTCCCCCTTCGAGACGAACATTTTTCATTCCACACTTTTTTTGATCCGATGTGTGGTTCTCGAGATATTTCAATGTCTTCAGATAAATTGAACACCCGGTATATCTTCGGATGATGAGACAAGAATAGCATCCAGTATTTCCTGGTAGGCCAATGAATTAATCGTTCCTCTTACGGTTGCAAGCTGTTCCGTACTCATGGAGCTTGGAAACTTGACGGTTTTGTTCATGGTTCGCCATACTCTGATTCCTTGGTCGCCAAGCGTTAGACAGAATCGCGATTCATCTCTGAAGATGGCAGTGCTGAAGTCCTCAGGTGTCCAATTGGCATGGGCTTTACTTTGAGTTTTGTTCAACATAACTGTCTTGTTTGGCGTGCAGCTGTTCATTTAGAATTCATATAACCGCCGGAGTGTTGTACTTAAGGATACATCAGTTCCATCCTCGCTCCACAATGTTATGCGTCGTCGTTGCATGTTTCCGTTCACATTTGTCCCGACTTGTTTGGAATCCATAGCCGGAATTTGCTTATTTTTCAAAACTTTAGAAACGGCACCTTGTGAGCAATATACTGTTTCAGCGATATCACTTTGTTTGCGGTCTGATTTGTGCAATTAGGGCATCAGCTTACGCTGGGTTAATGACAGAGCCTTGTTTTGGGTGACATTTCTCAATAGATAGTGAATTGAACTTCTTTAGCAGTTGAGGAAATACGTGAATGATAGTATATAAAGTAACAAAAAGTATTCTTCCCTGGAAAACCAAATGGTTTTACATAATACAAGTAATTGTAATTAGCTTAATAAAACATATTTTTATTGATAGGCTTCACTGCTCTGCTAGAAAGCTTACCATAAGCAGAGTTTTCTCTCGCCGCCTCACTTAAATCCAATTCGTTTGCATGAAAATGCTAATGGATAAAACAAATATTGGAAAATGGTTCTTTAAAAGGGATTGGAGAAGGGGGAGGGGTGGTCGTATCAGATTGAACCGGCTCTTGGAAATCGATGATCACATTATGATAAACGGAATATTTGAACAGGTTCATAGTTGCAGTGCAAAGGAGAGAAATGATTTCCTCGTATGAATTTTTTTAACTTTTTTATGAGGTAAATGGAAAGTTTTTTTTCCTTCTTTTGTTCTATTGACAGTTCTGCTGCACAATAGTGCAAGGAAGCAAAAGGCGATTTGAAAAACATTGGTGGATGATGATGGCCTTTGTTGTCACGGCTTCCCTTAACAAGATATCATTTATATATTGCGCAAACGAGTCTTCCTTGACACATTGAGCTCTGCGGCAAAAGAGAGAGAGAGAGAGAGAGAGAGAAAGGTTAAGTTGGCATTAGTGAATTGCGCCGAGAGATTCCTGTACGTCGCTATTGAAAATGACATTTTGCGCTGTATGACCTTTTAATTTTTTTTTTTTTTAAGTTCATCTTATTTGTGTACGTAACAAATGTGGTAATAAATAATAAATAAAATAAAAATTTGTTTAAAAAGGAAATAAATTTTTCTTAGAAAAATAAATTAGGTTATTTTGTAATTGCATTCTGGGTGAATGATAAATGCGTTCATTGGCAATGTTATCATTATATGCCAAAGGACTAGTTAAAGCTGCTTTGTGTCTTGATTTTCCATTAATTTTGAATGAATCTCCTGATAGATATTAAATATTCTTATTGAGTACACTGTTATGAACTTTATTTATTAAAATTTAATTATAAATATTATTAGATTTTTTTAAAAAAGAAACAAAATATTAATAATAAATAAATAAAGTGCTAACAATGTTATAAGATAAAACTATCAAATAAAAATTTAAATTTAAAATGAATTTAGTCTCCTTATAATGTGAAATAATAAAAAAACAAAATTAAAATTAAAATTAAAGTCACCAATCTTGAAAAAACTTTGGAGATAAAACTAGTCTATTGAGGATGAAGTTCTTGTGTAGTCTATTGAAGATGGTAGAAATAAAATCAGTCTATTGAGGATGATGAAGTTCTTGTGTAGATGATGTTGATAGGAGATGACGGTGATTTTGAAGTACTGTTGAAATTTTGAAGGGTTGATCCAAATTTTTGGGGTAAATTTCAAATAATAACGTTTTCGAGAATTTTTTTCTCATCATCAGTTGATAAAGTATTTGACAGTTGTAAACAGTTTAAATAAGAATGTAATAATTGATATAATGGTGATGAAGCTAAGTTGATTGTAATTGTTGGTTATGATTGTTGGCTATTGTGTGTTAGGGTGATTGTTAAAAAGTAGTGTACATTTATTGTTTATTTCTATTGATGGTTTGGCTAAATTTTTGTTGTTTGTAATGATGTTTATTGTTTCTTTAATTAATCTTTTTTTATAATTTTCTTCTTTTCCAATGATTTTTGTGTTATTCCAATCTGGTGTGTGGTTTTCTTTGATACAATGATTTACTAAATGGTTGTTTTTGTCTCTGTGGCGAAGTGCTCTTTCATGTTCTTTTAATCTTATTTCTAATTGTCGTTTAGTTTGACCTGTGTAGATATGTTCACAATTTTTACATGGTATTTGATAAATTATATTTCTAGTGTTCCATTTTTCTTTATTGTTTTGACATATTTCTTTGAAATTGATATTTGTGTTATTATTTTGATTGATTGTTGTTTTTAGGTTGGTGGTGGTTATTAATGATTTAGTAATGTTATATGTTATTTTTGGTATGATTTTTATGCTTGGTATTTGTTCTAATATTTTTTTCTGTTTGTGGAAAATTTTATTATTGTATTGTATTGAATATCTTTTTTGTTGTTCTTGTAGATTTGGTATAGTTTTTGTTGTATTGTTTGTAAATGTATCTATTAAAATTTTGACTATTAAAGTTACTGGATATTTGTTTTTTAATAGGTTCAGTTTAAGTTTTTTTAAATTTGTAGGAATATATTTTGGGGATGTAAGATTTTTTTTTCTTTGTAAATATTGTTTAATAGTGTTAATTTTTTGGTGTGTGGGTTGTTGTGATAAGTAATGTGGTATGTTGTTACCTTTTGTTGGTTTTTCATATATCTCAAAATCTAGATTATTTTCATTTTTTATAATGTTTATATCTAAAAATGTGATACGGTTGTTGGTCATTATATTTAAAATTTGCAAGATATAAGAGTACGAGTCTCTTTCGCTTTTGCGACGGTAATTTTATAAGAAGTGAATACTTAGTTAAAAGTATGATGTCCATGATGGGCATAGAATCCTCATGTGATATTCTAATTGAATCAGACACAAGGGTTGCTTTTGGCACATACTTGCTGTATTGATTCATTGATTCAAAATGTAAGACTCCATTATGGATGTCAGCTAGCTTGTTATGATAATTTATCAAGCAAGAGAATGTTAAACTTGTTTACTGTAAAGGCATGTTTTTCTTTATGATTGCGACCTGAGATATTGCATTGTAAGTCGCATGCTGACTGACATCATGATCAGCTGAAGGTACCTGTTGTGATGAATGATATAAGTTGTGGAAAGGAAAAAAAACTAAGTTATGCTAGGTTTAAGGCTGATCCGTCGTCTCTACATAAGAATCAATTAAATGAGGTTAATCGCAAATTCAAACAGAAAAGTCGCCAGACAAAGCGTGCTAGAATAATAAATAGCAAGTCTAATAGATTTGATTTATGGAACTGCATTCGGTATTATAGATGAAGTAAACAATCTTTTCCGTTTGAGAATAGTGAACTATACTTAAAATGGATCGATAATCCCAACTTGCAGAATGCAACTCAAGGTTTTACGCCTATGAAAGTGGTGGATACACGACACACTACTTTACCACAGCTGGCTTTAAGCCAAATTAAGATAGTCATTCAACAATGGAATAGTAAAAGTTCAAATAGAGATGGACCATTAACTATTGCGGTTATGAAGAACTGGGGTCAATTTGGGAATGTGCTTCTTCAAAAGTTGCTTCAGAAGATCTGACTCACAGCAGTTTCCAGTGGACTTTAAGAAAACCCTCATTGTACCTATTTATAAAAATGACTCTACACAAGATATAGTCAACTATAGGCCCATCTGTATTCTATCATCTTTGGCGAAGATATCTGAAAAAATAATATTTGCCCAACTAACTCAGACGTTGTGGTCCCTGATCCCTCACAATCAAGCTGGTGGCAGACCTCATACCCCAATATTATTTACTATCTATGCCATTTTCAATTATATCGTTAAGGCCCTTGAATTACTCATTGTTGATTTAAACCGTTTTAAATATCTGGTTATAAACCTTACACTGTTGAACAGAAGTGAAATGATTAAAACTATCAAGTCGCCCGTGGTTCCCAAGGTTGAGTACGGCGTTATAATCTGGTCGTCTGCTACTAAAGTGCTTATAACTAGAGTACGACAATGTAATTCGGACAGCGTTTGCCCTTCCCAAATACTTGTCGATTTCTGAAAATTGTATGGCTTATGATATCCCAACTCTCCGTATGATCATCGACTATGCTAAGTTAAAAGAATTATACCTAGCCCTCACTAATGATCAGCATCCGTCTCACTTTGTTAGAACTTGGCTGTTGGATTCGGATCGAGATCGACAAACACAAAGATATAAGCTTTCGCCGACTGTTATTATATCTAGGTTCCTTGAGCAGTTCTTTCCGTATAATGCCATCTCCCTATGGAATGAGCTGTCATTTAATGTAAAGAATCAAATAATTAATTGCACGTTGAAATCTTGTATGAATCATAAGAAGCATGTTTAAAAGCTGTTTCAGCAAGTTATACATGGGAATTCGATTTATATTAATCCATTACATATCCCGTTGTGCGGTGCAAATATTATTATAATAATAATAATAATAATAATAATAATAATAATAATAATAATATTGCTTGCACAAGTCAGTTTCGTCGTTGAGTGCGGCGAGATGACTCACTGTAGTTATTTACAGGATCTGAGCCATTGAAGGTGATTAATATGAGTTTAGGGGGTAGCCTAGACTGTGAACCTTGAGTAATAATAAAGTTGAAAGGCATGGGCCAAATTCTGAAGAGGATCGCAATCTCTGCGATATAAGCTGTTGATTTGTTTTGTATGTTAATTTGTAGATGAGTGATGCCTGATTATTCTTGGTAGTTTTGCGATTAGTGTCCAGTGATACTGTCAGTACACAAATTGTGCAGTTGTTTATAGGTTATGAGGTTACTGTGTCCATCCTCATAGAAAAAAGGGGACAGGACGCTGTCCATGGTGTCGGTGATTTATGCTGCTTAAGTCCTGTAGTAGTGGTACCGATTCATGTGTGCAATGAAGGCACCCATGAATACGAAAAGTGGTTACTGCCACAAACCCTATATTATAGATGGCACAACAGGCGGTACATTGAACTGCTAGTGTAAGGAAATCAGGCAGCATGTGACAGACCTATCTAGTCAGATAATAGTAAACACGCCAAAAGATTTATTGACCATGAATGTACATTTCGAACTCTTGAGTTCATTTTTCAACATGACTAAAGATACATTAACAACTACGGCTATATTTGCGTTTCTGGGACGAATCGGGTTGAAGTTACAGGTTCTGGTTTTCTGCAGCCAATAGGGAAAATTACCCTAGAAGGCTTGAATTCAGTCCATTGACTTCATTATGCATTGCCCAATCCTGGTAAATCTCCCAAGAAAACTTCTGTGATCTTGGATGATATAAGTGTCTCAACACATTACTCCAGTCTGTGAGCTCCATGGGTCCTTTGTCCGAGTTAAGTAGTCCATTTCCTTGTTCTCTGTCAATCTCAAAGGACTCAAGAAGATTTAACTTCCTCCAGTCACTAGTTTGGTGTAGAACCTCAAATCCATCTTGTCTTTGTTTGGTTTTGTTGGCATTAACGTCCCTTTCAACTACTATGGTCATATCAGGACGGCGTTATACGGGCGGCAAATTTTGCCTCGCAAGGGTTCTTTAACGTGCAGCCGGCAAATGACTACACGGGACCAACGGCTTTACTTCCCTTCCGAAGGTAAAGCGTGATCTCAGGATTTCCCCCTGAAAAATCCTCGTCGTCCTCGGCCGGGATCGAACCCCGCAACCTCGGGCATCAGAGGTGATCACACAACCACTGAGCCACCGAGGCCGATCCGTCTTGTCTTGTACCATACCCAGTATTAAGAGTGGGGGGTCACACATAAATGTGGAGTCCATTTTTCTATTTATACAATAGAAAAGTTCGGAGGTTAGCCTCCTGGAGGATATGATGTATTATTATCACATGTTACACACAATCTACTTGAAACTGCGTCCTTTTGAGTTCGTTTTTCAGACTGGAGAACAGGTAAAAGTCGCATGGGGTGAGATCGGGTGAACAGGGGGGGGGGGGGCCAGAAGGGTTGACAATCCCATTTAGGCCAGTGCAATGGTAAAGAAAAATATTTGAAAATAGTCTTTTTAATTATAAAACGGAACTTTCTGAATACAACTTGTGCATATAATGGGACGCAATTGTCCGCAGCGAGTGCTGCTCTTTTTATACTGTTTGAAAATATGCATAAACTGAGCTATGTAGCTTGACAAAGGTATCTGTTATCAAAATCGAATAATTCTAGCATTAATTTTTTTTCGACTTCATTTCAAACCGAATATATCCCGAGGTTGTTGTTTTTTCAGAAAAATGATACAAAAAGTGATCTCGGGTTAAGTTTGTGTACGGAGAAGAAGAAAAATTTTTTTGACTGGCGCAATTTTTTTTTTTTTTTTTAAAGAGCTGTCTCACTTTCGTATTGTGGAAAATCATTATTTTTTGCATTTTCGTATCAAATGCTATAATAAAAGGTTTTACGATAGCTTAGGAGGCGAAACTATGAAAGTGGATAGCAAAATGTTTAGTTGCTATTCTTGTGTTGTCACCTCGATTCCTTGGTAGGAAATGTGTTAAGCCTATGCCTGCTGGTGAAAGTAATGTGTGTTGGCACGAAACGTAACTGTCTAATTAATCAGATCTAAATAAATGACTAGAAAGTGATTCACCTTGATCTGGCAGCAAATACATGAAGAGTAAATTTTCGATATATAATGCGCGTATTATACAAGAAAAGTTTAAAAAATCGTCACTGCACATTATTTACATAATAACCTGGGTGCGCCTAATACATGGATGCATATTATACGTGGGATTCCGCCCCCCCCCCAAAAAAAAAACAAACCCCTCAAAGACTAGATGTGCATTATACACAACTGCGGATTATATATCGAAAATTATGGTATTCATTGAAAAAATCATGTGGATTTAAATCTTCAGAACATTGAAAAAATAGAGGTCAGTTAAATTTGAAAATAGTCTTTTTCCATGAAAATGACCAAAAAAGGGGAGGATCTGTTTAAATTTTGATTTAAAATTTTGAGTAAATATGGTACTATTCAAAATTTAAAATGCTCTAAGAGAAGAGATTTCAACTCAAAATCAAGTTTTTGGTAGTTTTTCACTCAAAAAAGAACAAAGTGCTGTTTTCCTGGATTGTTCATCTGCTTTTGCTCCTTGACGTGCTTGGACTTAGATGCGCTGCCCATTCACCAGACCTTAATCCATGTGACTTTTGGCTGTGGGAAATCCCGTGTTTATTATAGAGGCATACGGACCTTGCCTGAACTAAAAGCCAACATCCGTCATGTTGCAGCCATTTCACGCGAGACACTTCATGCTATTGTTGACCATGCGCTTCCGGAAGTCATCGACGCAGAAGGTGCGTTTATTGAACAGCCAATCTAACAGCATTCCAGTAGTGCATTAGTACTGTCTGTGCAGCCTGCACCATGAAAGACCAATATGCGGGGGCATTACCATGTTGCAGTACCCAATTCTTGCCTTTTCAGAGTTCTGGGCGTTTCTGGCGAACAGCATCATAGAGGTGAGAGGATCTATGTGCCTCTACTTGTTCACCATCGTCCCTTCCGGTACGAACTCTTAATGTACCATGTCCTTCCGACAAACGCGAACAGCTAAAGCTCATTGATACGCATTGTTTGGAAAAACCCTGCACTGCGAAGCTGTTTCCTCCGTACCACGTCTCGCGACATATTTGCCTCTATGCCACGATCAAATAGTTCCCCTCTTTTCCAAGCCTGATTGGAGGTATCAGCACAGCCTCGTTTTATCTTCATTTTATATTATTTGTAAGATACCATCTAATTATTTTGATATCTTGCAAATTTGATATTTTTTGTTTGATTTATTTTAGTAACATTTATAGATACAGTAATAGGCTACTTTGTTTCTTTTAAACGAATTATTTAATTTAAAATAGCCAGATTAAGGCAGCTGTATTAATAGGGTTTTCCTCTTTAATCTATCCTTTACCACTCATTAAATAATTGCGTTGTTGAATTTTAAAGCGTAATCTTCTACATAAAATTTTCATCTCTCTATGATGAGTAAAAATTCAAAGAGCTTCATTCAAAGAAATAATTACTACTTTGAGTTTTCAGTTTGCTTAAGATTTAAAAATTTTTTAGTTTTTGTCTACAGTGCTCTTATTATCGCATTTAGCAATTAAAGGGATTGCTGCGAAAGACCTTTGAATCTCCTTCACCTCTTCAGACTCTGAAGCTTGCGAACACAATCGAATAAATTGATTTTTTTATTATATTCACGAAAGAAAAATATTTACATAATGGAAAAGCAGCCACAGACCCTCGAGAGTTATCTCTTTTAAAGTTATTCCTTAAAGAGAGCTGCTGCTTTGAGTATTGATTCTCCATGCTGCTCAATATTCTTTGTGGTCCATCTTTTTTGGGAAAGATATACAGAAGAATGAACAAGTGGTATGTTTATTTCGAAAGCCGTAAAATCTGATACGGAAGTTTTCAAATTTAGTTGCCAAATGTTGCCGACAGGTGGCGCTGTACTTAGCGAACTGAAAATTTCATTCTTCATTTGCACCATTTGTGCTGCGAAAGGTGCACATTTTGAATCGATTGTGATATGATTGCAGTGGACAGTTTATAGCCTATTCCTTGGACTCCATGCTACGACTATAGCGTGCAGCGCCATCTGTCGGGAAGCTATCGCCAAAATGGGTTGACCCTCTATTGTTTTTATAAAGTTCCTTCTGGTTATCAATTTTAGGGTCAGATTTGAATTCCTCCTTTCTAAACCATCAGACGGCTGCTGAAAGTTCACAATAACATAATAGTTGAATACTGGGGCTATGCTGCAATATTTGGTAATTAGGATTAACGAAGTGGAAAAAGAATTCGAATCAACGACGACGAGTATGTATCTCATTATCTCTACTAATTGGGTCATCACGGACATGGTACATCATTGTGAGTTTTCATCAGCTTTCTAATAGTTTAGAAAGAAGGAATTTCCGACCTGTGAGCCAGATGCTTGGTAATTTCTGTGATTGTCTGTTCTGACATTTGCTTCCATCCTCTGCCAGGCTGAACTGTTAGTATGCCTGTTTCTTTACACTTATGAATCGTGAATTTCAATGCATTCGTTGATAAAGGGACTTTACGGAGATTGTGACTGGTTCCAAACTCACGAAGAGCAGCTACAGCGTTGGACTAGCGAGATAAAACAACTTCACAAGTAATGGACGCTATGGTAATTTAAGACACATGGTGATTTTTGCCCGTGTTTTTATAGACTAAATTGCTGTCGCTGTTCTCATCTATGTAATCGAGAAATTTCATTATGGATATTTATCTGCATTCTAGGCAAATTCTTGGCTACATAGACTATTACAACCCATCTTCTTTTTTCATTTCGTCAACAGTCCTGCTACCAAATTTGGTGCAATTCCGGTTCTGAGATCAACGGCTCTGAGTACTGCCAGTTTACAAAGACCTTGTATACTATCTAGCCATTCGTCATCGGACACTCCATACCATTAAGTTAAATTGTACCTTGAATGACATCAGGATCGTAAAGGGCTGCCTTTCGCCTTAATGACATCTAGAGGAACGCTTCGGCATTCATGGTTCCGCGAACTAAAACTAGAGGACTAAGACCATACCTCGAAAAGCAGAACCAGACCGTGATGGCAGCTCCTCCGAATTTCACGGTGGGTACGACACAGTCCTGTAAATATTGTTCGCCGGGCATTTTGCCAAACCCACGTAGGTTCATCGGATCGCCACAACTGGTAGCGGGATTCATCACTTCATTGTCTGGAGTGCAGTGGCAGCGTTCCTTGCACCACTGTAACTGATGGGTCGTATTGAGGGGTGCGATATTTGGCTTGTGAACTGAAGCTCATCTTCCTTGCATCACTAGATGACGTCGATCGAGAGACCTGTGCCAACGACGGCCGCATCGACGGTCGCAGTCTGTCAATTTCGTCGGTTTACTGGGTCTGGGTTGGCAAGTTATAACACCCTCTCGCTTCCACTTCAAAATAACATCATTCACTGTCGAGTGCGGTGTATCTGAAATTTCGTGGAAATCTCAAACGGATCGAATACCCAAATCTGTGGGCTCCAATAATCAGCCCTGGGTCCTCCGCACTAATTTCCCTTCATCTGTTCATATTGACTGCAGTAGCTGCTATTAAGTGTATTCTAACCCGTCAGCGTCTTTTATAGGTTGTATGATGTGTACGGGCGACCAATGTGCTTATGGAGGGGTGTTCGGTGACGTATATAAGGATACTACTAACGTTCGCATAATAGAAACATAATCTTGAATCTGCATTATTGAATTTAATTATATAATTTTTGGATGGTCAAAGTTTTTTGTTTTTTTCTTTCTTCCGTATTCCCGTAGAAACTCTTTTCCTTAACTCTGTAATTGTTTTACCGTTTGTTCCTTAATAACCAAAAAGCATGCTTGTTGTAGTCACCTCAATGCTATCTAAGTTAACGACATCGTCAAGAAAGTGGGACGAAAAAAAACTTCCCTCAAAACACGTTAAAAGACCTTCCAATGGGAGATGCGTAGCTTTTTTTTTACCAGTAACTTTTTAACAAAGAAGGCTCTGTTTCTTATTCCTCCCTTCTCCATCGAAATTAGATTTCCCTGGAAACGCAATTCTTCATTCTCTTCCTCCCAACCCCGCCGATTCCTTTTTTCCTTCTTTTCCCTTACCAATTAAAGACACTTAATTAAAGACCCAGAATCTAAGCAAACTCACTGAAGCAGTTAATGAAAAAGAATTCTTGTTTAGGCGAAGTTTTTTTTTTATGCTCGCCGTTCTTAACGTTTTTTTTTTTGAGGTTTAAAGTGATCATCAACTTTAGGTCTTAATTAACTGTTTTATTCATTTTGCCCGAGAGGAGTTTTAGAGGCTATTACAATATACTTTCTGTCTGGGTTGGTTGCGCTTTGCGAAATGTATTCCGCTACGTGGAAATCCATAACAAAACCCTTCACAGCTGGAAACTTTGAATTGTTTCCATATCGATCAAAAAACAGATCGTGAAAAGGAACCAAAAATGAGCTTTCAGATGGAAAAAATTACAGAGTTTAACCTTTTCCTCGGAGCTTTTCAAATGGGAAAAGGGTTTGCTTTTTATGGCTGCTTGAATCCACGAAGTTGAATCCTTAAGCATAGTAAAAGTATAAAAGTTGTAGGGAAAAAATTACCATGTCTGTTTATTCAAATACTAAGCGTGAACTCTATTTAAATGCTATAAAATGCTGCAAAAGAACTATAGAAAAGAAATCGACCACGAGATTGCAGCACCGGTGCACACATTCTTCTGGAACACCCCCTTGCCCCTAATACTATGTTGCGCCTTCCTTATCAGCTATAGGGAAAACGTTGTTTCATTGTATTCTTATAATTAAATAAATAAATAAATAAATAAATATAACAGCACGAATTTGCCGTGGCATGGATTCAATTAGCGCTGGAAGCATTGTTCCGTGATGTTTGTCCATGCGGATGCAACAGCAGTTTCCAGTTGATGCTTATTGGATGGTGGTGGATCCATGCCTCGAATAACCCTGGATTCAAATCCCATGTTCCTGCTCATCCCAAAGATGTTCGATTGGATTCAAATCCGGGGACTGTGGTCGCCAGAGGAGTAAGTTGAATTCATTATCGTGCTCCTGGAACCATTCCATAATGATAGGAGCCTTGTGAAACGGAGCATTGTCCTGCAGTATCATTCCGATGGGGGAAACACAGTAGCCATGCAGGGATGAACGTGGTCAGCAACAATGTTCAGGTAGCCCTGACCATTAAGGCGGCCTTCTACAGGTATTAGCGGACCAAGAGCACGTCAGGAAACCATTCCCCAGACCATTACAGAGCCTCCACCAGCCTGAACAGTGGAAACCAGACAGGAGGAGTCCATCGCTTCGTGCTGTTGTCTCTAAATTCTGCGTCGGCCATCTGCAAGGTGCAATAGAAAACGGGATTCATCTGACCAGCAGACCTTTTTCCAGTCGTCGACGGTGCAGTGTTGGTGATCACGGGCAAATCGGATACGTTTTTTGCAGTTTTGGTTCAGAGATGTTATTCTGCAGTCCAGTGCTGTACTCCACGGTGAGTTGACGAGTCGTCACGTTTCTATTCGCACGAACAACGTTCCCATCCTATGCTCACCCCCCTGGATCGACGAGTCGTTGGCGACCACAGGCTTGTCTCTGGTTGATTGTTTTTGTTTGTTTAACCAATTCTGGTAAACCCTTGAAATGGTTGTTCGGGAAAGCCCTAGAAGACGTGCGGTTTCGGGAATATCAGTCCACCTCACCGGGCACCAACTATCATCCCGCGCTCGAAGTCGCTCAGATCCTTTGTTTTCCCCATGGTGACGGTCAAACACCAGGGTGTCGTGTGGCCTATCACTAACACCAATTTTTTTTCTCAGGATTTCATTGCTGCAATCGGATTTCAGTTATCTATTGTAATTCACAAGCTACTAAAAAAAACATTGACACTTTCCGAATAAAAAACACGCACCGAAAACTAGGATGTGATGTCCCTGCTGTTGGACTCAGAGCTTAAGGCGCTATATCTATTCATTATGCATTGCTGAAGATGACGTTTGTTTTGGATTTTCCACAGGACCCCGCCGGTCTGTGACCATGCAATTGCCCATCCAGCCATTGCGTTGTTATGGTGTACCATTCTGCTGGAAAAATTTTGGGAAACTGCCATCTTCAATCAACAGTAACGGGAACACAGTGTTCTGTAATATTCGCAGGTACTCATCATTTAAGGTACCGCCTATGAAAATCAGTCCAATTAAACGGATGCCCTATATCCCACACCAAATAACTTTGACAATACCAATGACTTTCGATGGATCTGTCCAATGAGGGTTTGTATCGCTCCAATATCTCGGGTTCTGACGGTTCACCTTACCATGGACATAAAAATTTGCCTCATTACTAAACACAGTGTTATGTAAAAATGAAGGACCAGTCGATAATTGATCAGAGCCGAGGAACAGAACTCCTCGCGCCTTTCCGAATCATCATCTGATAGTTTTTGCTGTACCTGAACTTTGAACGGATGCCACTACTTTTTTGAACGGTTATGGATGATTGGCTGCGTTGTGGACTGTTTGCAAATGCTGCCAACACCATTGTTGAGGATACCTCGTTGGTTGATGTTTTTTGGCGGCTTGTACAATTTTATGTTCAATAGTCCCAGTATCTCTGAAATGTGATACCACGTATGCGCCGGTACTGCGCGCGCTTGGTTCTCTTTGGAGGTGCCGGATGTTGAAATCGGCACGAATGTTACGGTAGGGACATTCCCAGGAGACCAGGACCAGCTCCATCCTCTCCTCCTTCATTAGTGCCATCTGCAATACCCTGCAACAGACAATGGTACGGTGTTCATGTTTTTATTAATAACTTGTGAGCACAACAGATAACTGAAATCCGATTGCAGGAATGAACTCCTGAGAGAAAATCTGGCGGATTTCAAGAAGGCGGCCAAACTCCTAAACTGTCTCTAAAGATAGAGCGCCTATCCTATTCCTTTCTAGCATGGTCACATTGTTCATTTTACACACCATTTCCGAAATATAGCTATGTCCAGTGACTTTTGACTCGCCCTGTACATAGTGTCATGGACTCCTAGCTACATTTCTTTTTTTTTTTTTTTTTAATTACGGGATGGAGATGGACGACCGATTCACTGAAGCTTTAATTTAAAAATAAGTGGCAAATTACCTTAATGTAAAATTTATTGCGTGAAAGAGTTTACCTTTCACGTTTGTTGCTTAAATCTCCAAAATAAGCACTTTGTGCATTTAAAATCGATTTGGAAAAGTATTTGCGATTCGCCGTTGTCTTCCAGTGGCTGCCTCCCCCACCCATTCCCTTCTGTTCGTCGTCACGTGACAGCAATCGGAGGGAATCGTATTTCCACCGGAAGTGGAACATTTGCGAAGAGTAATCGATTACAGGGGCACTCGCCACCACCAACGATGACGCAATGAAGCGTCGCAGAGAGGAAGTTCCCTTCAAGTGACGGTGCAGAAATTCTCTTCCCTCCACTCTTGCCTTTCATCGTGACTTTTTTTTCTCTTGCTGTTGCGATCTATTCGTCATTAGAGTCGTGATAGGGTTCGTGAATTCCTCACAGAAAATCGAACGACTATTGGAACGCGAACGAAGAAATTCCTTTGCTATCATAAGAGTCTCTAATTCGTTCTTATAGAGCCTGGGAAGGTTTGTATTATTCCTAGTATCATAATACACAGGGTAAAACTAAAGTGAACCAATAGCTAACTTCTAAAATACAAATCTGACAGAGTACTTTAATGTGAGGGCTTATTATTTAATACGGTAACTTGAAAACGAATTAACTTTTTCACGAATGGGACAGAGCACGAACAAGTTCGAACGTAAGTTAGCCGGAGTAGGTACAATAGCACGTGCTCTAATGGTACCATTATGATACCTCTTTAAAAATTTCCAATGACAAGATATGGCATGTAATATATCAAACTAGCAGAGGCACCCGGCGTTGCATGGGATAATTATAGTTTTAGGTAAACAGAACAGTCTCAAGAAGATAAATAATAACTGAAATTGGTTTTCAAATAATTTTACAGTTTTCTGCTGTAGACGAAGCTCCTGTTGTTCAGATGTTTCGACGCCCGAATAGCTTTTTGTCTTCTGACCAACAGTCGTTCTTTTCTTTGGTGGAATTTGGATAAATATGAATTATCCATTGTGCTTGTTGATTTGAAGAGTCGAGTTGATGTATGCTTTGTTAACATTGCATCATCTTGAAAATATTGTTGCATCCGTTTTCATGGCAACAATATTTCCCGGCGTTGATGTGGAAATATATGGCAACATTAAATTCGAGGAAACAACTCTTCTTGGGTGGCAGTTGATGTACATGATCGTTTATGTCTGTGCTCTATAATCCCAACAATCCGAGTGGCCTTATTCACTACTTGGTAATCTGTTGTTGCAATTGCACTCTGCTCCTAATGTCT
Source organism: Rhysida immarginata (assembly GCA_023313115.1). Lineage (NCBI taxonomy): Eukaryota > Metazoa > Arthropoda > Chilopoda > Scolopendromorpha > Scolopendridae > Rhysida > Rhysida immarginata. The sequence continues at coordinate 449,440 of JAHWFO010070582.1, read as the reverse complement.
TGGCCATTCGTCACTTGGTGTGGTCTATAATAGCAGTCGCCTTTTCTTCTGCTGAGGCGCTCACCATTTGCTCAGTTGCAGCAGTGAAACCAATACAGCACGGAGCAAAAGCGGCTTCCTCTGTCGCCTTTCCACTCTTTCTCAATAATCTGCTAACTCTGCATTATCTACAGTTACTGCTCATTTTTAAAGATTTTCATTTTCATTTTACAGGGTGATTATAATTAAAGTTACGATTTCAAAAATCGATAATTTGAAAACTACTCGTCAGAATGGCCTGATATTTTAGTAGAACAATCGTGAGGCAATAGAATTGTGTTTGGCGAAGGAAAAAAAATAGTTCCAAAATCTGCCGATATATGGCGCTGGCAGAGTTCACATTGTCTGGAGATTTGCAAATTACTAATACGTGACATGCGCGCCGCAGACATAGCTGTCATAAAAATGCAGAGCACCAGCTCTTTGCTTGAATGCTTCTTCATGGGGGTACCTGAAAAATGTTGCTTACAGGGGGCAGATTGAGAATCTAGCCGACTTGAAGGCAAGCATCACACACCACACCCATTGCATCAGTACAGATACCCTCCGATCTGTTGTGGAGCATGCCATTTTGCGCTTCCAATTAGTAGCGGAACAACTTCTGCCTTAATCATCAGTAAGATGTTTGTTCCATGAAGCTCTTTTTTTTGGCATTATCACTGTTGTCGCTGTAAACACGTATTCTTGTCTTTTCATTAATAAATTTTTCGTAAACCCTTGAACTCTATTGTTTTCTTTTGGCTAACAACATTCCTGTGTTTCACGAATCCATTTTTGGTTTCCCCCCTGACATTACCCTGCCAGCGCCATCTATCGGCAGATTTTGGAAATATTTTTTTTCCTTCGCAAAACAAATTTCCATTGCCTCACGATTGTTCTGCTAAAATATCAGGTCATTCTGACGAGTAGTTTTCAAATTATCGATTTTTGAAATCGTAACTTTAATTATAATCACCCTGTATAAAGAATAACTACACTCTCCATTTAATCTTTCAGTTCTTCAAGTTTATTCGTTTAAATTCTCTTTTTACGTTCGGTTCAATATTTAGGAATTTACAATTCAGTTTCCATATTTATAAGTATATTTTCTCTAAAGTGTTTTAAAATGTAGATTAGTTCAGTGTCTTGCTGCTATAACACGTAAATGTGCTCCTTTTATCCGTTTTGGCGGTGAAATCATTCTTGTTAATGGTATTTTAAGATCGTACATAATATTGGAGAAATATTTAGGAGACAGATGCAGAGACAGCACGGTTACATTCAAACAAGGGCATTATTTACATTCATTTGAGGCTTACTGTACAATCAAACGAGATTCATAGAATTAAACAATGGGAATGGTCAAAAACATGAATAGCTTTGAAATGCAAAACTGTCTCAATTGGACTAATCGTTTTAATCATTAAGGAGCCAGACATGCATGTTGTGGTAATTCATAGATTGTAAGTTTTTAAGGTGGACTAATTTTAAGATCAGTTTTCTCGAAACTGTTGCATGGAGAAGAAAAGAAAAAAAAATCTCCTATTCGGTAGTCCAGTTTTGTTAAGAAATTCTCAATCAGATGCATATTTTATTCCTTTTTTCTTGATTTGTATAACGGAATAGTTCTTTTATAGGAATTTAAGTTTAAAAACTTTTTAACATAAATTTTTTTGAAGTATACCCAGTTCGAATAGAAAGTTTTCGAATTGTCCATAAATGCTATCCGTTATACAAAAAATTTACGTGGTTGCCTTCTAATCTACAATTGAAAATAGTTGCAAATACAGCACAACAAAGAGCGAACGCTTCCTTTCCTCTTCCATCGCTGGGTCAGGTTTGGCTAAAACGACTTCTTTTGACATTTCATCACTCCTTTGGCGGCCATTGTAGGAACTATTGGCAAGTTACGATCGACCGGCTTGTGGCCACTGGTTCGTTTCAAATACGAGGGAAATTTTTTTTTCTTTCCTTTTATATCTTTACTTTCGCCTCCTTTGCCTCCATCTACTTCTTTACTCCATTCGCCGCAAACCACTTCCTTAACATCTTTATCCCTAAGAAAGAGACTCCGCCACCGCAAGAGGGGAACGTTTCTCCCGATTTGAGGTTTTTTTTTATATATATATATTTTCTTTGATCGATAGCGATTTGGAAAGTGCTGCTGTTTAGAGGACATTTCAAGTCAAAAATGAGGTGGGCTTCGAAAGGCTTAAAGAAGAATGTTATGTGTTGAATTGCTTCATAAATAATAGCTCGCGCTTTTGTTTGTACTTCGTTTCCAATAAAAATTTGAATCCAAGTTGAGTTTGAGGCGGCGATTTCGAACTTGGTTAGCTTTGGTAAATATTACATATACCAAATGGGGTTCTAAAATAGGTTTCCTTATAGAATACTTTATAACTAGTTATTCTAAAGCCTTTTACTCTGACCAATGAAATAAAGGGAATATATCAATTGGTAAGAATATTGCGCAATCACAAAATGGCGCAAGATCTTTAATTCCAAAGAGATTGAATTAATCTTGAATTCTTTAATCTAATCAAGCAGTGATAGATGGAAAAATGAGACAAGAAGCTCGACAATACATCAATGGCATTCCTTCGTTGTTGACATTCCAAAAATAGAATTAGTAAGTTCACGCTGCTGTTTTAGGTATCGCAAGAGCCATATTTTAAAGGTTTACTACTATTCTTTGTTCTCATCTTTTAGAATAAACCTATAACTAAAACATACATTGACTTGTATCCACGTGGAATAACTAATAAAAAGAAGAACCAAGAAAGTGAAACTGAAACCAAAGTGTAATGCCTAACGCGTTTCGATATTACATCATCTTCGGAAGTTACAATGTTACAAAGTCAAACTGGGAGACAGTGTCCCTTTTATAATAACAATTCTCTTCATGGAATAAAATCGTATCCCTGTCTCGTCCTTTCCATAGGATGTCCATACATTAGTCGATGTCGACCATTCGGTGTTCCAACTCGATAAGATGGTCGGCGAAGGCCGACTTGCCATCTCGGTTAACCCACGCTCTTCTATGTTCTCGGAAACTCTCATAGAAGGGTCGGCACATGGATCCGACATATATGGCCTCATAGTTCGGGCAAAGTAGCTTGTTTACGCCTGCACATTGTTTGACGTGTCCTATGTGGCTCTGTTTTACGGGATTCAGTGTAAACCTGGAGTTGTTACCCGTGCGGAACGCCACTCCGAAATCCGTGTTCACGGAATGGATTGGAGATCCGATGGATGTTATGTCCACTGTAGGTGAACGTGACGAAGTGTACAGAGTTGGTACGCTGGGCCGGGTTGGTGTTCATTGCTCTTCGTCTGATCTCTCCGAATATTGAATTAGTGATCATTCTGGGAATAGTCGACATCAACCAATGTGTGGACATCCTGTGGAAAGGACGAGACAGGGATAAGAATTTTATTCCATGAAGAGATTGAAATTAGAAGACAAGAACGTATGAATAAGACCCTCTTCAATAATCAAACATCCTTCGGACTGGACAAGGATTATCAAGATTGGAACCGAAAAGGAGCTTTCTATTAGGTCGGCGCTCTTGATGAGCTCCGGATTACGTCCGCCATGCTTATTATAAAAAGGACACTGTCTCCCAGTTTCACTTTGTAACATTGTAGCCTCCGAAGATGATGTAATATTGAAACGCGTTAGGCATTAAACTTTGTTTCCGTACCACTTTCTTCTTTTTATTAGGAATATATCAGTTGGTAAGAATATAGCACATTCACAAAATGGCGCAAGATATTTAATGGTCATGTTTGTAATTAGTAATGATCGAAGGAAAGTGAGACAAGAAGCTCAGCAAAACTTAAATTGATCTTAATGGCATTTCTTCGTTGTTGACATACCAGAAATGGAATTTTAGTATGTTCAATCTGCTCTCTTCGGTATTAAAAAAAAAACCATATTTGAAAGGTAAACTAATATTCTTTATGCTCTCATCTTTTAGAGTAAACCTATATAGTAGCATCCTGAATGGGATGGTAGCCATTCTCATGCTTTCCCGAATTGTCAGACAATCTTATCCGATTTTCCAAGACGGATACGAGTAACATGAAACAACCAGTCTCGAACGTGCCTTGACCTTTATTTTTAAGTCTGCTTTTAGCTGTACTCTCATAGTAACCATTTTTGTCAGGACTACGCGTTCCTCTTGATCCTAACTTTATATGCCACCCTCAGCTGTTTGCATATGGAAGCCAACTTATCGTTTGTATAGCTTTCTAACACCTTCAGAGCAATCTTTGAAGTCTCTTCTTTCCTCAAGCTTTTACGGCTTTCTGGATAAGTTTGATTCTTGTAAAAGTCTTAGGGGAAACGTAGGGGAAAATTAAGATTCATAAGAAAATTTTAACAAAACATCTTTATTCTGGATTTGCAGTTTGTTTTTCCCTTGGACGTTTAGGTTTGTAAATCTCCACAGCCTTTATGGGCATTTATGTTTGCATATTTAATAATAATAATAAAAAAAAAAATATTTACGGGTAGCAGCTAAACCATTGCAATTCGATTTGATAATCCTATTTATTTATAATATAAAAACTGGATGCTCGTTACGAGGAACACAAAAGATTAGGAGACCCCTCTGATGTTTCCAACACAGATAAAAGACCCATATAATAATAATAATAATAATAATAATAATAATAATAATAATAACAAAAACAACGGAATGAATTAAAAGCAAATGAAAAACGATGATTGTATTAACAAGTCAGGCAACCGAAATGCCCAGGACCGATAGGATTTCAAGGCATTCGAGGATAAAAAGGAAAGCATTTGTTTTCTAAAGAACCCTTTTGTTGTTAGGGTTACATGAGGTTGCTAAAAAGCCACTGCAAGGCGTACTTCTAACAGGAGTGTGAAATTCAAAATGAATAAAACTATCCGAAAAGTTAAATGGAGAGAGTAGTAATTCCCTATATATTCGAACATATAAGAGTCCTTAAATTTGTAAGCATTCATGTATAATGAAATGACCGTCAGTTGTTGAAGCGTTCTGTGCAAGAGTCTATAATTTCATCATAATCTAATGTCAAACCGTTTCTATGTAAGCATGTACTGTTGAAGCGAGCAATCTATTGATAATATGCCTAACAGAAATTAACTATTGCTAATGTAAGGCATAAGAATTACATGCAATATCTTAGCATTGAAAGTTTCCAATCGTATCACAATGGCATATTAAAATAATAATTATTATTATTTCTCGTTATATTCATAGCACGTCATTTCAAATTATTTGATACATTAACTGCCGTAGCCTAGCATTGAAAGTTTCAATGGAACATAATGATATAACTAAACCACGTACCATTGAAACAATTTGACTAGCACTAATTTCACGTCATATTTCTTCATGACACGTCATTCCAAATGGTTTGATATATTATAAGCCGTATCTTAGCATTGAAAGTATCCAATGGACTACCATGGTTCCACTAAACCATGTACCTTTCAACCAATTTGGGATATCATTAATTTTACGTTATATTCATTCAAGAAACCTCATTCCAAACTATTTGATTAAGCAAATTAACTATGGCGTCACGCTGTTGTCGCTAGAGGATATAAAAAAGCTTAATGCTTACGACGGTAGCAGAAGTGATTTGTTTAAGATGTGGGTAAGCAACGTGATTTGAGAGACTTTTGAACTTGGGTTGATTGTTGGAGCTCGGAGCCATGGAGCGAATATCAGCAAAACTGCCGCATTCGTGAAATGTTTAAAGACTGGACTGTCAGCCAAAAATCTGGGTCTCAGAATTGTAAAGGACAACAATAGAAGGGCAACTGTACAGCAAATTGCACCACATCTTAATCAAGGATCCTCTCACATGATATCTAAATAGCGTTGCTGATCAAGTCATCCTATCATGTTGGTGGTTTATCTCAATTAAGATGGCTACTTTCAACCAGACAATACGCATTTCATTGACCTCTTCAGATGAAATTGAAAAAGGCATCAGACCACTAGATTCACAATCATCAAATCTCAAAAATAGAAAGTGCTATTCATCAAGCATATTTTCGGATTCCATGAGTCTGTTCCATTGTTGCCCATGACCCTTTTTTCTTAGCGTTTGCTTTTTTTCTCCAGCGGTATCATAATTGTCTTCAGGAAATCCTTTGGCTATCCTTTTATTACCCTTGGAATCTGTCATTTTTGCTTTTTCAGTAATTTCAAGACGACACTGTATATTTCAGTTCAGTGCCATCTTTCACAAATTATGTTCTCTAATTACAGCACGTACTATACAGGGTGTCCGAAAAGTCTGGTAACATGGCAGATATCTCAAAGCTGCCAGATAGGCGAGATCTGATGACTGTTGTTTATAGGTAATAGGGAGGTGGAAAATTCATTGTCGCACTCAGATTTGACCTTGACCCCCAAATTTAAGGTCATTCATTTGCTAACTCGAAAACTATTAAAGATAGAGAAAAATTTCCAATTGATACCCTGTAGAGCAACCCCACATTAGTCTAAAAACAATTTTTAATCATACCCTTCCCCTTGAAAGATTTTGAGAAAATGGGCGAGAAAGAATCACTCAAGGTCAGGTTGAGCTGGCCAGGTTGGCTGAGGTTTCTAACACATTTGAATTGCAGTGAAGCACACCGTTGGGAAGGGGAAGGGAAGCACATTCTTGAGCGACTGTATGATGATTTAATGATGATGTACAATAATCTTGAAACAGATGATTTTAAGTTACGCAGTGAAAGGTATATTTATTGTCCACTTTGTTGTTCACCAAAATTTACATATAATATTGTAAAGTTAATATAAATAACAAATTTTGACAGTGTAACAGTTAAAATTTACACTGTCCCATTTTTTTTTTGTTCACTATTGAACAAAATATAACTGAAAAAACAGTAGGGAACAGGAACATCTTTGTTTCGAAAAATGTTTGTGTATAGGGAAGGAAAAACAAAAAGTACCCTAGTTCCAAAGTGCGTGAACTTTATTTTGAAGTTAATAAACACGTCAAAAAATCGTGAATGCACCTTTCTCTTGCAGGTGAGTTGCTTTGTATATGTGTCGAACACGCCTCCATTTCTCCCCTTTTCATATTTTCTCTCGCGATGTCTTATACGTGACCGGAATGGCTTGGTCTAGTGAGCAAGAAGTCGTTTCTGGATGTTCAAATTCCACGGAGATATTCGAAAACAACTTTCAGGAGCAATCGAAATTGACAAGGCTTTATTCTTCTAGAAGCCCCCCATCCTTTTTTTTTTTCTATTTTCTACTCCTCCTTCCTCGCTCCCGCGCCTAAATATGTCATCTCCACTTTAGTTGGATCTATATTCGAGGTTTTCCTTTATTTTTTTTTATCTTTCTTTTACCTTTTTGTTCTTTGAACGTCACGTGACTTTGCTCTCCTCCTCTTCCCAAAACCTCATTGCATTTCCTTTTTTGTTTATTTATTTGGTTTTTCTTTTCTAGTTTCTAAGCACTTTGCGTTGAGGGGTCGAGTCACACTCGAATTCCTTTTTCTTTCTATTTTGTTTCCGTTTCGAAGCACTTGGTTATTTCGTTTAATGGAGATTTTTTTTTTATACGATGATCACAAAAAGCCTTTTTTTGCATGTAAGTTTAATTTCGAATGTAAATATGAAATAGATACCATCAAAATTTTGTCTGTTAGCAAGATTTCTGTAAAAGATTGAACAAAAAAAGTTGTTGCCATGCCGCGGATGTGAGATCGGGAATTCGATCAACGTCTCTCCGAAGTTGTTAGCCGAATATTAGAAAACACTTTGAAAAAAAAAATTGGGCGTTTGATGGTGTAATCCGAAAGTGAGCTGATAATTTGTTTTGGTTACTATGACGACGGTGTCTTCATTTCGATGGCAGGGGAAAATGTCCCGGTGGCATTTAACGATGGTGTCTCGATTGGAATCCACTGTCGAGTAGTTAAAATTGCAATGCACATATTTGGAATTCACTGCCAGATGGGCTTTATAGTTTAATTCTGCTTCGGAATTTAGAGATAAATTTATAGGATTATTAAGAAGATTTTTTTATTTTGTAAAATTGAGGTTCGGTTCCTGTAAAGAACCAAACGAAGTGAGTGAAGTTAGAATGAAAAAAATAATTTGACAAATATCTGTTCAAATTGAAGCCCCTGTGGAGTGGAAGTAAGTCTGCAAGTCCCTGGTACACTTCCGGAGGTAGATGACACCAACAGTCTGCAGAGCGTTAGCCAATTGTGGTCTGTTCGTGGATAGAGGAGACTACGGAGCCTGAGTTCAACGGCATCCCAGATATGCTGGATAGGGTTCATAAAGGGTTCAGGGTGGCCAGTCCAGTCGTTGGACCTCCCCTGCATGCTCTTCGAATCATTCTCGGGGACATTGGAGCGATGTGGCGGCGCATTGTAATCTTGAAAGACGGCAGAGTCGTCGGGGTGTTGGAAGGCCAAAAACGGATGGAGATGGTCTTCGCAGACCATTCAACGTGTTTTCTAGAAGAACAAGAGGGCCTATTCCATACCAGGAAAACGCGCTCCAGACCATGGCTGATATCTCGCCGCCCTGGACCACGCCCTCTTGGTATGCTGCCGGGTCCACCGCCTTAAGAGCTCTGCGCCACACACGGGTGCCTCCCATATGACGTTACCTCACGGTTGCAGTGTCCACCCGATGTGATTGGTGGCAAATACACGCCGGAGTGTCCGATGACGCGCGGTTAAGTGGTACCCGCTCAGGGCGACGACTCTCATGCCCCTAGTTTAGATTAAAATGAGGGATTCCCATGCAATTTAAATGTCCTCATTCATCTCAACAGTACACAACGCAGGTCGCTTGCATGCGGCAGGAATGGCTCAAAGAAAGTAGTTTTCGGACTTCGAGAGGGGTACTATTATTGGGTGCCACATTGCAGGCAAAAGTATTAGAGAGACGTAAACCCTGCTAAACATCCAGAAATATCCATTCAAGATTTCATCCGGGCGTGGAAAGATAAGGGTACGACAAGTGTTCAGCCCAGGACCGGAAGACCCAAGAAAAGGCCAGAGATCGAAGGGGGCTTCACAGGTTGTTTACTGCAAACCGTAAAACATCGGTTGATGGACTGACAAGATCCTTCGGAGTCCACTGAGACAACTGCAAGCATCAAAACTGTTCGCAGGGATATGAGTTTCATGGCAGAGATATGGTCCACACATCCCACGTCAGCACTTGAAACGCAGCGAGGACATTCCAGTGGTTCAAAGAGAGACGTCACAGGACTCTGGAGCAATGGCGGATGGTTGAATGGAGTGACGAGACATCCTGGACAACGCCGTACGCCGTACTTTGGAAATAGCTCCTTTTCTCTTTCAACACGATAACGCGCCTTGCCACACTCAAGGTTGTAGACAGATATTTGATGAAATGAAGGTGCAAGAACTTGATTAGCCTGCATAGAGCCTCGTTCTCGACCCCATCGAACATCTTTGAAATGTGTTGGAACGTCGACTGCGCGCAGGAGCGGACCGCCCGAAATCTGTGACTGAACTGTCGAAGGTACTTTTGGCGGAATGGCGAAATATTTCTGCGGAACTATATCACAAACTTGTGAATACAGAGGGTTGAGTACGTTACAACTAAACGATTTGCAAGCGTCATAAGTCTATGGGAAACCTCACCGCCATGTTCGGCAATGTTCTATCTGGTGCCCACGGGGTCGAACTATAACTCTGCATCAGTTTCCATTCAATAAGACTTCGCCGCAGAGAATTTAAGTCGATCTGTGCCCATCCCACTTCACAGGCTTTCCATAGACCGTCCAGTGTACGGGGTCGTCTACTTCCAAGGACGCGTTTCAGCAGTCCAAAGCCGTAATAATCCATGGGGAATGCGCCTGCAGATTTCACGGGTATGTCTTCAAACGGAATTGAATGTATGCCCGTCTCCTGTTCCAGTGTTAGCAAATGGGCGACCGTTGACTTGAACGTATGACTCGCAGCTTTATCCTGATGCACCCATCCAACGTTTCGGACGCTTAACCAGTCGGAGATTTTTGTGGATTATGTTGCGTACCGTTGATAGTGATACCCCTACCTTATTTGCGACAGCCCTTTGAGTTTTGGGATTTTCTGCAGAAATGAGACGCTTGACTTTGGCTACAACTTCCGGTGTTCTGCTTGGAGTGGGTCGTTGTTTCGAGGGTCCAGGTTCGTCCAACGTTAATGGTATTGCGGTATTTCTGTTTTTATTTAGTATGTTGCAGATTCCTGCCTTCGAAATGGTGAGACCTCCTGGATTTGCATTGTTTTATAATAATGAAATAGACCAATTCGCGTCGGAACGTGCATTTATATATTCTTCCCAATATATATCGATTTTTGGCGGCATTCTCGCAGCTAGCATTTGTACAACGATTAAAAAAGATGAAGCGATGTCCCCTTTATAACTGTCAACTATGTGGCTGGAGAATTTGCATTTGTAAATCGTTTAGTTGTAACGTACTGAACTCTCTGTAGTATGCCCGACAGAATAGAGGCTGTGATAGCAGTAAAAGGTGGACAGATAGTAACTAGATAGTAACACATGGATTGTTCTAAGTGTTTCCATTAAAATTGGTGGTGTCCCATGACTTTTGGCAAGGTAGTGTACGTACTTTTATTTCTTAAAATTTACACGGGAATTCTGTCTATCACGATATTTGCGAAAACAGTGAACATCGTCTTGAACATTTGAAATATTATGTTAAAGTTCATTTTATAATATAATTGGTTTTATAACGATTTTGTGTCAGATTTCAAAAGAAAACCTTGTTTTCTTGTTGCTTAAGTATTAAATTCGCTATTTCATTTTTTTCATTCGAAATTTTTACTTACGATCCATGAAGAACGTGGCAAGATAGGACAAAACTCAGTTTGGAGCACCCGTCAAAAATTTTGACGTGAACACGCTTCCTTTTCCTCTCTATGCTATCCAAAATTCCGTTCATAGAAGAATTTTCCCTTAGGTTTTGAATAACTCCTTTCGCTCTTTGGGTTTGATTGCGACTGCTTTTCCCTTTACAAAAGGTGGCTTTTGAAAATTTGGCTTTCTATCAGATCGCCTCGGGAAGGTTTAAGTTGTCGGTCCCAGTGGGTTTTGCAATCTTCGCAACTGAATAAGTTCGAATTACCTGGGGCCTTCTTAATGCGCAAAACTATTTTCGATCCGACTTTATTTACTTAATCAAAGAGATTGCGTTTCCAGTTTTCGACAGGAATTCCCTTTGAGTATTTAAAGAGCAAACACTGATAAACTGCCCAGATTTGTCAAACTATTGTAAGGATTTTTTTACAACCCTTCCCCCCCCCCCGCACAAGTTTTGCAGGGGGGGGGGGGGCAGATACATTTGTCAAGTTAAGGACATCAGGTATGAAAAAATCAAGACTTTTATAGATATAAGACTCTAAATCAAACCAAACTAATGAGGACTGGCATAGATTCAATAAGGTGTTGAAGCACTTTTAAGTCATAAAAAGACCAAGCATTCATCAGTCTTGCCCTTTGTTCTCGCAGATTTCTCCGCAAAGGCAAAATCACTTCTACTCCAAATCTGGCAAAATCCAGTGGGAGGTATGGGAGATTTTGGCCACCAGGGCGGCGCTCAAAACAGCTAGCGGGAGAAAAAATCACATGGTCGTATGTGTTTTGCTATGGGGCTGCAGATATTTAATTACAAAAACAATTTTTTTTAAATTTTGTCAAACAACCTGGAATGCTGAAATTTCATCCAGGCAATGGATATATGGAGATATATATTTATGGTAGGATGGACTTCTGGCTATCAAATAAAAGGGGAAAGGACTAAAAAAAAAAAAGATGTTTGTTTAGGATGAAATACAAGCAGTTCATGGAATGCACATAACAAAATTATTTTAATGCCGTATTTACCCGAATTGATGGCGACGTCGAATTTAAGCAGACCTCCTTTTTTTTTTGGTCATTTTCATGGGAAAAGAATATTCTAAAATTTAAACCAACCTCTATTTTTCAATTTACTGAAGATTATGCCAACAGTTAGCCGTACTGAACAGTTACACTGTTTTTGCCTAGTTACTAATTTTCTTTTGGTTTCTGGTCACCCGAAATTTTATCTGCTGTTCATTACATGTTTTCCTTATTAACTGCTTTGTTGTTTCAAGGTGCTCAGTTTGTTTATAATTTTTTTTTCAATTAATAGACATGGCTACACCACTGTTTAGAGTAAATGTAATCAAGATGCATACTACATACTTTACAAAACGGAATTTATTTACAAAACTAAATTCCATAAATTAAAAAAAAACTGTTAAAAATATCGGGCGCCGAGGGAAAAAATATTTTTTCCGTCGCATGCGAATTCTATCATTTTTTTCTATCATATGGTATTTATAATGATTTTTTTGTGTGACAAATTGCACTTTTTCGTGGAGATATAAATAAGCAAGCAAATCGAGACAAATAATTTATTCCTAAATTATTATTGTTTTTTTAGATATTATGTATTTTAATACAAATTAAATATGCTGTTTATCTTATTAATAAGTAAATATTAAATAAAATGATAAAATGAAATAAATTAAATAATTTAAGAAATAATATTAATAGATTAAGTGGAAATTCTCCTTTTTAAAAATTATGATAAAAAGATAGATAAAATTAAATAAATTTAAATAAATTATACAATTCATCAATCTTAATCCAATGTGGTTCAGTTTTTGGAAGAGATGATTTATTGTAGAAAGAAATACACTGCTTTGCAAAGAAATTGCCCCACAAACAAGGAGTCGCAATCCGACCTTATCCATATTTAGTGGGGGAGTTCGTCTACCTCCGACTAGTAAACGATTAGATGCATGCTCACGAGACATGACCATTTGGGTTGATATAGCGTGTTTGGGGGCCTGTATAAGCTCATCAGTTGACGCCTGTGCGAGACGTTCCACGCAGTAGGGAGGAAGCAACTGCCTCGTGAACGTACAGTACTATAATCCGCACAACGGTCTCATTGCCGCGACTTTGAAGGAGGTTGGATTATTGGCCTCTCTGAGGCTAGATGGTCAACCAGACGGATTGCTGTCCATGTGTCGCGGGATGCACGGACGGTGGGCCGATGTTGGAGGCAATGGCAAGAGGAAGGCACACATGCCGAAGACTAGGCACTGGGGCCATGAGAAGCTCGTCAGCTCGTATCGATTGGCGGATACTGCGAACAGCGCCAGCGGACAGAACCATCACCCTGCGGCAACTGCGGGAAAACATCACTATTCCCGGTACTTCTCCAATGTCAACAGCGACAATAGCACGCCGGTTATACGCCGCGACAGTGTCATTCTTTGACACCTGAACACCGCGCGATACGACTGCAATTGTGTCGTGAACGAGTGGGCTGGCGAATGGAATGGCGCCCGGTGGTCTTCAGTTACGAGTCCCGCTTTTGTTTGGACACCGACGACAGACGCGGACGGGTGTGGCGCAGACCATTGGAATGTGCCAATGAACAATGCATCCGGTATCGCCATCGTGGGCCAACACCCACGCCTTCGGCTACGATACCAGAACGCCTTTAGTCACCATTCAAGGCACCCTGACAGCAGCACGGTACGTCAAAGAGATTCTGCAGCCCGTATTACTGCCCTTTCTGCACACCATACCCGGCGCAGTCTTTCAGTAGGATAACGCCAGACCGCACACGGCAAACATGAGCAAGGCATGTCTGCATGATGTCAACTGCCTGCTGTGGCCCGCGAGGTCCCCAGACCTATTGCCAATTGAGCACGTGTGGGACATGGTGGAACGTCGTTTACGATCACCCCGCAATCTCCATGATCTAACACAACAGGTTCACCAGGCCTGGGCAGACGTACAACAAGATGACATTCGCCACGTGTATGATCACCTACACTTGCGGCTCGCCGCTAGAAGTGGTGCCACAACCTACTGATGCCGCTTTCCGTTGGGACACCCTGTACAAACGAGTGCACGTCTTTGTTTCATAACGTAATAAAGGTGTGTTCATATGTATCTTTTGCTGTATATCTACTTTTGGCTCATTCGGATAACACCCTAGTGGTTGGGGCAATTTCATTGCAAAATGGTGTATCTTGTAGAAGGATATTGAAGATGCTGAATATTAACTTAGATTATTTTATTTTAATGTTATTTTAATTTATTTTGTGGTATCTATTTTTATTATAATTTTTAAAGGATAATGTACACTTGATCTATAAAATAATATAAAATTAGGAGTCTAAAATATCACTTTTTTTAAGATACCATATTCTTTTCATTTCATCTGTTAATGAAATGAAAAGAATCTCTTTTAAAAAAGTGACATTTCAGACTCCTGATTTTATATTTCAATTTATCATTTTATTTTATTTAAAATATACTTAATTAAGATAAACAGCATATTTAATTTGTATTAGAAGTAGAAATCATTTAACTTCCAAAACTGTCAAAATAATAAAATTTATTAATAAAACATTTGTTTTTTTAATGATGAGTGAATACAGAGAAAAGGAAATTTTATAATAATGTTAGAAAAAAAAATTAAAACTGTTTTCTTAACATTATTTTGGAAAAACTGTCTTCTATGCTTTCATCTCCCTCTGACTGACTGGAGCGCCACGAGTGGCCAATCGTTAAAGGTGCCAAAGTTTATTGGCTGCCAGACTTCGAGCGGAAGTGATTTTGGCAAAGGCTGCTCATCTTCGTGCTCCCTAAACCACTGATGAACCAACCGTCCAAGACTCCGTCAAAATGAGAATAAAAATGCAGCATTTCAGATGGACATGGTCGTGAATAATGATCAGGTAGTCCGTGAAATGCATCACCTTCCAAGAATATCAGGGAACCAGTTCCATACCTGTAGAAGAAGCTCCATACCAAGACACAATCACTATCACCAGATACGCCATGCTGGATCAATTACTTCATGGGGCTCACGCCATACCTTCTGGTTATCTGCGGTATAAAACAACGTGTATCGTGATTTGTCAGACCACATTACCTTCACGACATTCCAGACACCACTGTAGAGGAAGTTCCTTGTTCTTTGCAGGCAGAGGCTTTCGTGTGGGCATCCGACTGCAGATTTCGATCCCCAGTTACTTATAAAACAAAAGTAGTATTAACAAAAAGTAGGATGCACCAAATAATATAACAGGCTACTTCTCAAGGTAGATGAGCAGCATAAACATGTATGGGTACTGCGTAAAGATCATTTGGCAATTCCTGCTGTGGGACATCCCTTGGGTTGGGTTTCTATGCGAGGTCACAAAAATAGACAATATGCAATAGCACAATACGCAATCTCAACTTAAACTGGGATTTTTTTCAGATACTGTGGAGGCTTTGCCCTTTGAAGCTGGGCGAATACCAAGACTCGAAAGGATATAATCTCCTAAGTATCAGGACCTCAGTTGTCCGCTGTCAGCAGACTCCACGCACTTCATTTCTAGTGGTGAAAGCCTCACGCATTCATATTTCTATTTCTTCTCCTTCAAATTTATTTTCTCACTTATCCTTTCCTTTTCAAAAACAAAGTCTCTAAAAAACTTTTTGTCCACACTCCTTTTCAAACAACAACAGCGCAATAACATCATCACTTTTTATATCGTATCCTTCAATATAAAGCAAATTAGCATAACATTGTGGGATATAAGTTTAGATGCCACAGTTGTGCATATTGGTTCTCCGTAGAAATCCTTTTAAACGAAGACGATCTCACTAATGATTCTCTGAATCACAATAAACGGTTGGATACTCTGGATATCGCATTATTCGAGAACCTAGTCAGCTACACGAGCACCAATAATGAATCACTTTTCGAAATCAGATCGATCCTTCTTATTTTCCCATGATTAAGTTCTGTGTTGTACTCACCCCCATTCTTGAATCACATGACCTCAAACACTCTTATAAATACAATTTTACATAATCTAAAATTTTGTTTTTAATTCATTGGTGTGTATGTGTATTGTAATGTTTCATAATTTAATATTACTAATCAGATATTCACGATGCCCTTCTTGAAGGACAACTTCGCTATTTTCCTTTGTTTTGATGTCGATTCTCGAGAAGGAATAGGGAATAAAAAACGAATTCTCTGAACAACGGAGATGCAATATTGTTTGATTTTCTTCTGTTGGTTTGTGGCCTGGAAATAATAAGATTTTTCCAGACGTTATGGGAGCTTTTCCCCTTCGGGAATCTGTGTGTAAATAACATTTATTTCCTGACGAAGGATGGGAGTCAAACGAATAGGAGCTTGACTCTTGTTCCGTCACGCTTCCGTTTCTTTAGGGGAATTTGATTTGAATACACGGAAAATGAATGGAAAATATAACCATAATGTCAATTTTAATTTATAATTGAAGTTTATTCAAGGTTCTTTTGTAAGCTTATCTTTAAGGAAATGTTATATTGAATCCGTCTTCATAATAATAGAGGAACTTCAATATTAACGCACATTGTTGGAAATGAAATGGTTGATTTTATGTGATACAGGAAAGCCAAAAGGGAAAAAGATAGCAATATGGCCAGGTTTTTAATGCCACGTTTGAACAATATAGCGTTGGACAAAATAATGGAAAAACATAATTAATAGGAAATAGGTCCACCTTTTGCTTGCCGAACAATCTGAATCTGTCTTAGAATGGATGCATATACCTCCTGGGTTGTTTCTAATGGGATATTCAGCCATTCTTTAAGCAGACATTGCTCAAGTTCTTTCAGAGAAGCTGGAAGAGGGCAACGTCCCCTGATTCTGAATTATCATTTTTCGTTGCTGTGGTGTTCTTGTCGGGCGACTTTTGTAACCGATATGCCAGCTAGACGGGCTCTAACAACTTGCCCTTAGTGAAAGTCTGTCAGATTTGAAATGCATAGTCAATTAAACATCAGGATACCAATAAACATATTGAGGTTCAAATGAATTTGTATAAAGTCCACAATAACCAGGGAAATTAAGGATGGCCATTTATGCCATTATGCCAAGTAGTTGGACAAAAACATTAGTATGAGGAGGAATTAGTAGTTGGACAGAGTTGGGAGTATTTCCATTATTGTGTCTATTTCTTGTGTAGAGGGTGGTGATTCCTTCACTTTCCACCAATTTGTGTCCTAATTTTGGACTCAAAGTATTCGTCGATGTATGGTCTTTATTTGCTCAATATGCTCTCCGTGTGCCTTGTTAACTGCGCGGCATTGGCGTTTCCACGAATCGATCTCTTGGTGGCACATTTCTGGCGCCACAGTCGACCACTCGTCTTGGAGAACTTTCCAAAGGCCTTTAATTGTCCTGGCTTTTTGCAGAAACTGGTGTTGTTTTAAGTAACTAAAGGCAAAAGAATCCATTGGTCTAACGTCTGGGTCCTTTGGTAGGGATGGTTTCTTTGGGTATGTATTGGAATCCTAATCTGTCTTTAAGCGCCCTGGTGGCGTTGGCGGTATGACTGGACGCCGAAATATGGTGTAAGGTCAGTTTGCCCACCTCATCTGGATACATATTTGGAAGCTGTTGCTCCAGGTACGGTTTCAAAACGTACTGAATGATTTACTTTCACTTTAGTTGATATTCGGATTAGGTGAAGGGCTCCACAGCCGCACATTTCACCAACCATTCATCTGGTACCTTTTGACACGGCTGGACGTACAGAATCTTTCTGTCACCAATACAGTTTTCAAGATAGAAGTATGCCTCGTATAGTTGCTCATACGGTTTCCTTGAGTTGGTTTTACGATTCTTCTTGTGGATATAACTCAACGTGTGAACCTTTCTTTCTTCTAATTTTTGCTCTCAAATCTTGATGGATAATGTTATGGATCGTCTTTTGGGAGCTTCTTAACACCTTCGCCATCGACCTTGTGGCGGGGGGGGGGGCGCACTTTTCAATCATTTTAATAACCTCCGTAGCGCTGGCTTTTCTTGCTCGCTTAAAAACTGACTTGGGATTCCTATTTGCTCTTGCTAGTCTTTTCTTTGTTTTAGATCCAACTAGAAGAGGTACCCGGCGTTGCCCGGGATAATTACACTTGCACAATCTTTTCCTTTCATTGTTAGTCATGAGATATTGATTGTTCGTTCATGCAGTGTCTTTGTGAATTGCGTGCTGATACCATTGTTGATACCTATTGTTGTACAAACTTTGCCTTGCATTGTTGGTCATGAGATATTTCTCATTAATATGCCTTGCCATAACCATAAATATCGATAAAAAATCGATATTCATGGT